>BPLR01001899.1:0-61441 GCA_021605095.1 Caerostris extrusa
TAGTGGGAATTAAATAATTCCCCCTTTCCTCAGCATTTTTCATAACATGTCTTTATGGAACTGTATAAATGCAATAAACTTTTTACTGTTTGTAGCTTTAGGAATATTATGAAATAAATCTTTTATTACATTAATATATCTATTTAAAAGAATCATTGTTTTAATAGATGGTAAAAAGTGTTCTTTAAAAAGCTTTATATGTTGTTTTAAACTCAGACAAATTATAAGAAGTAAATGATGATTTTTGCTTGAAAAATTTTCTTTTTTTTAAACATTAGATTTAAACATAATATTTTGTTTTGTATTGATTTAAAAATCCTTTTTTTCTGAGCACTTTAAAATCAAGTGCTGGAATTATATACAATTACTAACTGAGTATTTTAAACAGATTTAATAAATATTATGTACTATCACATTATTTTGTAATTTTAAATTATAATCTTTAATTTTAAAATCTAATCTTGCCAATCGTAAATATTAGATAAAAAAAATATATTAGAAAGCCAAATGTTTAAAAAAATGATGTATTTATTTAAATAATAGTATTTCAATATATATTTTTAAATTTCATTAACAAGATTTGGAATTAAATATGGACTTTTAATAATTTTTGTCACTTTTTTAAATTACGTGATTGAAATATTATTTTAAACTTCCTGATTTTATTTCAGTTCCAAGGACCACCTGTTAGTTATATTCAACAAATAGTTGTAAAAAGTGCTGTTTCTCCTTGGAAATCTGATTTAATCTTGATTGATGCCTTCCGAGCTCCGTTATCAATAGCTTTCCAGATCAATGAACTATTAAGAAATCATCAAATATATCAAAGGTATGTTGTTATTTATTTTTTTGTAGAATTTCTCAAATTCTTTTTTAATCTGCTGTACTTATTACGTTCTTTCATTTTTTCCCAATATTCTTAAACAATAATTTTTTTCTGATCTGTTCATCAATAAGAAGTACATGACAGTATATATATTTTCATAGAGCTATTTCTTTTTTTCCATTTCAGAACTGCAAATCACACTAGTCTAGGAATTTATGTTTACAGTATCTGAACCTCTTGATGAACTTTGCATCTGACATTCTCCCTCATTATGATTGTTTAATTATTTCACCAAGCAACATTTGGAAAAATGATTTATTAAGGTTAAGAAAAAATTCTTTTTCTGTTAAATTTTTATTTTAAAAATAAATATTTAAAATTTTATGATCGGTATAATAGCAGCCCAGATTTTTTTTTATTTATCTGTAACTATATATACTTATGTATAATCTATAAATAATTTCATATTTAATTTTCAAAACATCTTTTAGGTTGTTAGAAATAAAGTAATCATTTCACCATTAAAATATTGATAATTGGCTTAAAACATTTTTTATCTCAAAAGTAAGATTGATATTCAAGCTAATTACTAATTAGTAATAGAACAAATGCACAAAAATATGTCTGCTAATAAGCTTGTACTGCATATATGCTAATAAGCTGTTATTTCATGTCTGCTAATAAGAGTGCAAATCTTAAAATTTGAAATATTCTGTTTATTTTCGAAATCTGAAATATTCTGTTTACTTCTTTTCACATTACTATGACACTTAAGATATTTGATATATACATCATATGATTGTGTTTAAAAAAAGTTGCTTTATATTGAAATAGTAAATTAAGTAAGTAAATATTTTCATTTTGAAAAAAATTAAGGTTTATTATTTCATATCCACAAGAAGGGTCACAACTTGGGAAATTCAGTTTGGAATAGGACTCAGTAGGTTGGTAATATATCAAAAGGTGTCCATCCCTACAAATACTAAAAAGTGCAATGACAATACTAAAGGGTAATTCTGAAAAAAAAAAAAAAGACGCCTTCAAAGTTTCAAGTGTAACTTGTATGCTAGTAAATTTTTATTTCTAGGCAGGCATGATGTAGCTGGAGTGGTAGTGTCCACTTGTTGGTCAGGATTCGATTTTGCCCTTGAGTATTTATTATTTTTTTTTTTCTCAATTTGAAAAATAATATGAATTTTTCAATAGCATTAACAGTTTACAAATATTTTAAATAAATGCTAATTTTATTTTATTAATAAAACAACTATTAATGTTTTTATTTTTAAACAAATAATTTTAAATGCATTTTTAATGAAGGTAAATTGAAACTTTAATTACTATTATAAAAGGAATTTTTGGTAAGATTCTATTTACAAATTTCTCCTTTATTTATTAATTTCGATTTACATACAAGAATCTGAATGATATTTATCAAAACGTTGGAGAAAAAAAAAGCACACATTTTTTGCATCTTGTCAATTATTAAAAAGAAAATGATTGTTCACACAAACAATGTTTTTTCAAGAGATCTGTAGTAAAGTATTCATTTACATTCATAAATATTTCTCTTTTATGAAAGCTTGAAATCATACAGCATTCTGTGAAAGCATAAGCTTTAAAGCATCAGATAAATGCAATTTTGTATATTTTATTAGATTTTTTTTACCTGCCTATGAAAATAAATATCACTAGGTTGAACTACAAGAGTACATTTTGGAGGAATCACTTAAATTATACAAAGTTGCAAAGAATATTTTATAATTGTTGCAACTTTTTGTATCTATTCCCATTCAATAATGACTTAGAAACTGTAAATGACTTTCTATTTATCTCCTTTCAAAATGTGTTTTAAATTATTTAACTGTTTAAAAAATAAAACATTAATTTTTAACTCAAGTTTTTATCAGCTCAAATTATTTTTATATTAATAAAATAAACTTAGTTATCATTTAATTAAAAATGTTTTTAAATTTAATTTTATTTAAAAATTCATATAATTTTTCAAATTGAAAAAGGATAGTTACTTGTAGGTTGGAATCGAACCCTGACAAACTATTTAATAGCAGAGTATGCTACTACTCTACCTACATCACCTTTACCCAGGAGAGAAATTTACAAGTATATAATCTGCTCTTGTGTACTTTTCTTCTCTGCATAGCTGGCCATTGCACTTTATTATATGTAGAACAACCTTTAGATGTACTACTAACCTAACCTACATTACTTTAAGTTATATAATTAGTTATGTATGTTCTTTTATCATTACTGACATTTTTTTTTTTTCATCATATGTTCGTAATCAGACATGCATTTTGTGTACTTGGTGTTAATAATATGTATGATTTCTATTTTTTTAGATTTAAAGGTGATCCTGATATTGTTAAAACTATTTTTGCTGGAAAAAAATTCTATAGATCCAGCAATTTTAAGAGGTAAATAAGAAAACAAAAATTCTAATTTATATGTACTATTTTTATGTGTAATATGATTTAAGATCTTTCTAATTTTTGTTTGTTTGTTTTTTATGTTTTTATATCATAAAAATCAATGCTTTTTTCATGATAAAATAATAAAATATAATTGATTTTATGCATATTAAATGCTGCCTTTTTTAAAATTGTTACTGTAATATGTTGTGCATTAAGGTAAAAAAAATTTAAGATTACGAATATTGAATCCAATAATAAGATAAACCCCTTAAAAATCTACCAAAAAATTATCTGACCATCTGCAAGACATTTTGAGTGCATACTCAAAAGTAGCATGTAGCTTGTGGTGCATTTTTTTTTTTTTTAATTGTTAACTACTGTAACATGTAATTTGACTTCTAAATAATTCGGACATATATTATTAATATAAATATTCTGCTTGAAAATTTGATTACTCAAAATTAATGTAAAATTGAGAGAATATGTTATTGAGATAAAAATAACGGCAGTAAATTTTGAATTTAAAATTTGAAAAATTGAGCAGATTATGCTAACTTTATAATCTTGTCTATAATATATGAAAGATTTGGAAATAAATAGATTGTGTTTCATTATTGAACTGATAAAATAACTTAAAATGTGATGCCAGAAATAAATTTCTGGCAAAAAATTACAATTACTATAGATTCTGCTGTTAATATAAATTTCTCTATAAAATAAACTGTTTGAAAACGTAAATAACAAGAGATTTATTTAATAAGAACAATATATAATTAATAAGAATAAAACAGCAAAAAAATCTAATTAATAAAAAATTGTCAGTTTAATTAAAAATGCAAATTTAATATAAAAATGTATGAAAAACAACAAACAAGTTTTTCATGAAACTTATGAAGCAGTATAAAAATATTAATACAGATATTTAAAAATTTTATATAAATCCTAAAAATTTATTTTCTGTTAAATTATTGAAATAAATGTTATTTTAATGTTATGTATGAATTGAAAAAAATTGTATATTAGGGTAGTTTTTAAATACTTTGTAGCAAATATGAAAATAATTTTTAAATATTCATCTGTTGAAATTCAAAGTCAATTTCTGATATCATTTATTTTTCTTTCAAAAGGTAATATGTGATTGGATTCAACTTATATAATTTGTTAAGTTCTTTTTCTGTTTACTAATTTTTGTATTTTACATGCAAAATTTATGGTAAGTTAAAAAGTATTTTTACATCACTGATATAATCAAATCTTATTTCAATTAATGGTAATCTATATCATATTAAAACTATAATTTTAAGTATAATAATTATATTTAAAACCATACTTTATTTCAACAGAAATATTATTTGGAGTTCCTTTCAAAGAAACTGGTATCAAAAAACTATTTATTCGTAATAGGCCAAGAATCCTAACTTATGCTTTTACCATTGCATTTCAGACATATAATGAAGAGTAAGTTTAAAATTTCGAATTTTTGTTTGATTCTTTTAAAATTTTTATTATTTTTAGCTATGATTTCTGAGACGAAAAGCTCTTGTTTATTTGTTATTTATTTAAAATATTGTTTAATGATGTATACAATAACATTTCATATTCATTAATTCTATTAACCATATAGATCATTGATTAGTAAATTTTTAAAAAACATTTTTAATATACTTTAGAATGGAAGTATATTATTCTTATCATTTGCTTAAAAATTTTTGAAGTTGTTATGAACGCACAATGTTTAAAAATATTTTTTTGAGAATATTGGTAATACCTTTACCAATATTCTCAAAAAAATTCAATTTTCTTTTATATGTTTTAATGATCTTTCTTAACAATAATTATTAATAATTGTCAATTAAAATGTTTATAAAATAAATTAAACAATAATCATACTTAATTTATAATGTTTTGATATGTAATTAATTTATCTTTTTTTTTTTTTTTTTTCTTTAAAGTATATTTGATTTATTTAAAAAATTTTTTTTATTACAGTTATTTAAAAGTTTATCAGATCTTTTCAAATCCAAATTTGAAAATCATCCTTATCCTGAGAATGTAACTGTCAATTTTGAAGATAGTGATATTGTTCATATTCAGTTTCAAGACAATCATACATTGCTGGAATTCATACCTTTACTCATGGCTTATATTGCACTTTTTCTTTACATATATTTCTCTGTCTGTAAGTTAAAGATTTTTTATTTTTAAATTATAGCCCAGTTTTTTAAAAATAAATTCAGTATATATTTATTATAGAAAAACAGATAATTGTCAGTATCTTAATAATTAACATCAATATTTTTAAACAATTGTTTGAAAACATTAATTTTAAACAGTTATGTTTAAAAATATGTGATGAATTGCTTTATAATTTTTTTATACTTGTTTGATTGTGATACTTGGAAGTAATTAAAATTAATAGAAAAAATTTAGTATGAAAAATACTGTAATATCAGATTTATCTTTAAGAGAAAATTTTTGTTTAATTTTTAAATGTTTTATAATTTAATTATAAGTCCTGTAGGTACTTCATTAATTACCTACATTAAGTAGTGCTTAATTAGTATTTAATATTCACTATTTCTCATATGGATTATACATACATTGTATTTAGCTAATCTTTGTTCTGTTCTTTTATTTAGATAAAATTGAACTTGTAAAATCGAAATGGGCATTAGCTATTAGTGCAGTTTTAACAGTTGTTATGTCATTATTAATGTCTGTTGGCCTATGCTTATGGTTTGGGCTTAATCCTACATTAAGTGGAAGGTATATGTTTTTTTCTTATTTTTAATTTATTACTAACTAACTAATATTGACTAATTAATCTTAACTATTTATTACCAACTATTTAACGATAATTCTAGTATCTCTATAAAAGTTTATGCTAATATTTAGTTGTATGAATTATGTATCAGTAAAATAAGTTTTTATGTTCATTTTAGTGAAATTTTACCGTACCTTATTGTTGTTATTGGATTAGAAAACATGTTAGTTCTCACAAAATCTGTTGTTTCTACCCCTTTGCATTTAGATGTCAAATTACGAGTGGCTCAAGGTAATAAATTTTTTTCCTAAACAGCTATTAATATTTGGTTAGCAAGAAAGTTCTTTTGTTTTTAACCATTTAAAAGCATTGTGAAAACCAAAATTACTTTCTTGTGGATCTAATACATATTTAACCTTTCATTTATGTATAAATTTTTATTTAAAGATGTATTTAGGATTTAAAAAAAAAATTATATTTATTTATTAAAAATTTTTTTTTGGAAATTAACTTTTCCTTTATTTTATTTTTTAAATTTTCATGGAAAATATATAGAAACAAATTTTTATTATGCATCTTTTTAGAAAGAAAAAAAAAAAACTAATTAAATTTTTTTTTTTCTCTTAACATATTAAAGTAGCATATTAGATCAATTTATCAAAAGATTAATTTTGGTTTATCAATATTAAATTATTGAGTTGTAATCCATTCTTAATTATTTACTGTGATGATATTAATAAGCATTGAAATAAATCTTCTAACAATAATATACATTATAATTATTAATTAGCAGTAAAATATAAATTTTTTATTTTTAAATATTGATGTTCAAAAGTTCATTTTTATATAAAGTTGAATTTATATATGAAGTGGCATTATAATCTTATTTTATTTTCCTCTTGGAATTAATATAAACATTTTTATTTAACCTAAATCATTTGTTTATAAATTTTATGGAATGCATGCATTTTAGGTTTAAGCAAAGAAGGTTGGTCTATTACAAAAAACTTACTTACTGAATTGGCTTTGTTGATGGTTGCATTTTTGACTTTTGTTCCTAAAATTCAAGTGAGTAATATAAAATGTTATTTACTAAATTAAATAAATTAAAGTTTTTGAAATTTTATTACAAAATTAAAAATAAAAATTGGATTTATAATAAACTTAGCTAAGTAGAATATGTAAAAAATAAAATCTGCTCATGAGGTTCAGTTTATTATGTATAAAAGTACTTGCTCTATTGATATAAAATGAATAATATGAGACTTTAGTTATATGCACTATTCACAATACCTAAATTTATAAAATTGATTAAAAATATAATAATTATGTAATAATCCACATTGTTTCTTAAATCAAAGTAAATGTCACTGTATTATAAGAATATCATTTAAGTTCATCGGCTTGAGGAATATATTAACAGTTAATAACCTCAAACAATGCATGAAGAAGTTAATTATTGTTAATTCTTTTTAGTCATGCAAATTTTTCTACCTTTTTATTTACATCCAAATTTGACTTGATTTGCTGAAAGCATGTGATTGGTGATAATGAGGGCAGATGTATACTTAAGTTCATGAAACAAATGAACTATAAAATTTATTAATTTTTATATGCAATTCTTAAAAATGTATTTGTGCATTTAGGAATGAATATTTCGTTTGCAGTTAGTTTTACTTTTAATATTTCTAATTTTTAATTTTTAAGAATTGATTTTTATTTTATATTAGTGTATGTAAGATTTTAAATAATTTTTTTTTATAATGTAATGTGCTTACTGTAGTTTCTTTCCACATCAGACATCGAAAAAGAAACATAAAGAATTTTCCTAGTCTCATATTTAAGTCAGTATTAAAAGACAAATAGAGAAGCATTAAGTAAATATATGTAATAAAAGTAATTCATCAGAAGATTGGCATCGATCAGTTAATTAGTTATTGCTTTTAGTTAATACTTATAATAAGTTAGTATTGATTTATATATATATATATATATATATAATCATTCAGCATGATTTGCTTACATTGACCTAATAATTCTTTTGAATTTGATTCTTTTTCTTTTGTTAATCGCTAACAGCTGTTGAAATGATTAAACAATGCAATATGTTTGTTTTTAAAATAGTTTTTTTATGCTTTTTGTGTCATAGAAAATGATAATATATTGAAAATTTTATTTTAAGTAAACCTCATATTACTCATTATTTACTATAGAAAACTTTTTTTTTTTCATCAATACAGTTTTTGAGTTGTAAATAATTTGAAGTAATTTTGAATAGCAATTAAGTTTTATTATTATGAAAGTTCATTGAACAGAAATTGAGGATGCTTTTATTCTTATTTTTAAAGAATATGTTATGACAGGTCTTATATCTTTATCTTACTGTACTTTTATTAGGTTCATGCTTTTTTTATATAACATTTATGTGAAAGTTCATTTTTTTTTTTTTTTTTTTTTAATATCTATCAATGGTGAAACATAAATGCATTAAAATATTATTAATAGGAATTCTGTTTATTTGCTGTGGTTGGCCTGTTGACAGATTTCTTTCTCCAGTTGGTATTTTTTGCAACTTTCTTATCAGTAGACATCAGAAGGATGGAAGTAAGTTTGTAGATTTTTATCAAGTTTTTTTCAATTAATTCTATTAGAGTATAATTTGAAAACCATATTTAATAAGTGTATATATATTTTTGATTTAAATTAAATCTAAATTTTATAAATATATTTGAAGAGCTGCTGAAATATTAATAAGAAAGCAAGAGTGATATCTCTAATAAAATGTTTTCTTTCATTATTGATAGATTATGTATGCCAACATCAAATATTTAGGGGTGCTCTTTTCAAATATTTAATACATTTTTTTCTTATTACTCACGATTTTCTAAAGATTCAATTGATTTTTGTTTTTTTTATAACGCTGAAGTCCAATACAGTAAAGTGAAAAGTGTCAATGAAACAAAAATAAAACCATACTAGCTCTTTTTTTCATCATTCTGATGATGAATGTTTGTAAGGTATTGTCCTTCCTCATTGTAGTACAAAAATTTAAATTTCTTAACCTTTTGTTGCTAAAAAAAATTGGATGTAGTTCTTTGTGTTATGTGGACTTTCTTGATGGAGAGACCAATAGTAATCTCATATTTACATCCCAATGACCTTAGTTTTATTTTTCTTGTGAGGAAGAATGAATCATTTTCGTGTTTACAAAATAAATAAAAGCATTTATTTGCTTATTAGACAGCAAAATATGGCATTTAGTTATGAAATTTAAAGATTTCTTTTATGTATGTATCGAAACATGCTTTATGGAGTTTGAGGCTAATAAGCAACTGAGATTTTTATATTGACTTGACTGAGACTTTTTATTGTGACTGCATTACTGGATGCCATTCACACAGTAAATAATGATTATTTGGTAGAATTTTAGGATAAATGTTTTAAAAGTCTGCAAAAGAATGGATATTTTTAATTATTATAAATTAGTTCTTTCAAATTAATGTATAAATTTAATAGAATTTGTATATTCAAATATTTATGTTTGACTTCTTTATATTTCTGTTCACTGAAAAATAAATTTCTAATTTTCAATTATAGTAAATTTGACTTTTGAATTATTATTATTATTATTTATTTATTTCGAGTGGTAAGAGAAAATGACAAACTCTTACGAGAACTTACTTTTGAATTATAGGTAACAGATTTACAGAGAAATTGTATTCGAGAAGTTACAGGTGTTCGTAGTAATCAAATCAGTAGAGCAAATGAAGATCAGCATTTAAAAAATCCTACACACACAAGGTAATACAGATATATTAAATATACTTAAATATTTAGCTTGCATATAGTTTCTTTTTTTTTATTGCACAGAATCATATTTTCGGGGTGCTCTTTTCAAATATTCAATTACTTTTCTTCTGTTACTCACAATTTTCTTAAGACATTGATTTTTATAACCCTAAAGTTCAGTATAATAAAGTGAAAAGTGTCAAGGAAATAAAAATAAACTTGCTTGCATACTTGCAATTTTTTTTTTAACGTTCTTATAATGAAAGTTTGTAAGAATTCCTCATTTTTGTACAGATTTGTATTTTCTTAATCTTTTGTCGCTAAAATAATGAAATTTATTATATAATGAAAGATCTTATTTTATGGAGGTTAATAAATCTAAAAAAAACCCAATTTATTTGAAAGAAAGTTAGAAATGGTTTGAAAAGTTATGGGACATATTTTGAATAAACATTTTTCCATCTCTCTGGCAATTTGAGGATCTCATTCTCATGAGGAACTTTTCAGTGCTATCTCTTTTAAAAAAAAATGAACTATTAACCGTCACACCTGGTAAAACTTCAATTAAAATATTAGTTAGAAACTTTGGTAATGTATAATTGTGTTATCAAGAGCTATGCTTTTTAAAAATTATTTTATTAAAATATTTTAATATATTGTTTTAAAATTGCTTATTGTTCTTTTTAAAGGTTGGTGCCAGTGAATGGAGGGTATAATAGCATAATGAAATGTACTAACTCTTCTACAAAGATATTTGCTCCGCCTGCCGCTCCTATGCTTGTGAAATTACCTAAAAGAATGAAATTTATTTATTTCTGGGCCAGGACAAGAATGATACAAAGAGGTCTTATGGTAATTTATGTTTAAGTAAAATTTGTTAGTAATGAAATAATGTTTTATTTAATTATAATTTGTGAAACTTATTTAAATGCATGTAAAATGTGAATGTAAGGCCATGGCTCTGTTTGTTTATTTTTTTTTTACTTGGATGACTGAAGAATCTTAGAAATTTAGATTTGCCTTACTTTAGTAATGAAAGATCTTATTTTGTATAATTTGTAATACACAAATAATATAAAATAAAATTTTAAATTACTGAAATAAGTCAAGAAATTTATGAATTTTAAAAATTTTCTTCACTATGAGGGAACAATAGCATCATGAATATTCTATTTATAATCAGTAATGTATTTATATATGTTTCATTGTAGCATTTGATATAAATGAAAGATCTACCTCCACTAAGTTCATAATACAGATTCTTCGGAGAAAGTATTCATTTATATGGTTAATTCATAACATCTTTAACTTTTATCAACTTCTGGAAATATCTTTTCCCTTTTTACAAAATAAGAATGTCTGAAAATTATTAATTTATTAGTTTTCTACAGTATGTTTTAAGTGTATTTCAATTTCACAATATAAATCAAAGGAGGGATTTCACAGTTTCATGGTTAGTAAGTAACATCAAATTTATCAGAATGTTACCAATGTCTGTATGTTTAATGGTGTGAATGGAAATCAAGTTATCAATTAAAATTGAATGTTACCATTAATTAGAATGATCAAGTTGATCACAAAAGCTGACAATTTTGCTTAATTTTATTTTGAGAAGGCTATTGTTATTAATTAATTATTACTCTGTATTAATTTATTAGTTATCTATGTATTGAAAATGAAGGAAGTTATAAAACATTCATTCATATAAAGAAAAGTAATCACAATTGAAGAAAAAAATGTAATTTATGTAAAAACAAGTTTTATTTATATCGTATATTCACTTTTTTTCTTTCTTTTCTTTATTGTGTCAGAACATGATGTTGTAATGGGTAGAGTTAGGTGGCATCTCAAAAAAAAAGTTAAGATAGAAAATAAAAAGTTAAAACATTTAAACAGTTGTTTAAAACAGATTAATCACCTCGCAGCACAAGAAACTTCATTTTAAAAACTTATTTAAAATAAATACTGATTTTTGTCTAATTATATTTGAGGTTTAAAACTGACATGAAATATCAATTGCTAATTCTAACGATTGACCAATATCAAATATATATGCACTCTGTATTTCATTTTGAATTGTCTGGCTTTCAAAATATAAACAGGTGTTTTAATTTCCTCGAAATAGTGTCTAAGGATCAATTTGCTTATATAAGCTAATTTAACCATCAGTTAATAGACATTTCCATCAGAATTTTGTAATGCTTCTTGTAGTGTTTGAAGCATTGCTTCTTTATGAAGTGCTGAATTATCAAATTTTTGGTATATTCCTATATACCAAAAATTTGATATATATATATATTATATTAATAATATAATATACTTAATTCAAAACTAATGCTTTATTATGAATCATAATTGATTTTTATAGCAATATATACAGTGGAACCTCGATAAGTCGAAATAATTAGTCAATCCCCACAAGCCGTTTTGGTATATATTTTCCCTCCGTAACTTGAAGAAAAAAAATTGGACCTCTGTATCTCAAACGTTATTATTGTTTGATTTTACAATCTTTTTATAACCATTACAACTCGATCATTTGAAACTAATTGCCTATATAGCTCGAAGAAAAATAAATTACTGACTTTAAGGATTTGCCGACAATGCACGTCATTGTTTCTTAGAAAACAATGTAGGAGTATATAGTAAATAGAATAACCAATTCTATGAAATAGCAACTCGGAAGAAAAAAGCATTTTCTGCTCTTTATAGCTTAGATAATGCTATAGATAGAGAACGATCGAATTGTCTAAAGCAAAAAGATAAATAATCATAACTGACTTTTTTAAATACATAATATTTTTAATTTTAAGGTTGTTTTGAATTATTTTTATTTTTTATTGTAGTACATAATATAACTTTTAAGTTGCAAATAAAAACATGTTTATTGCCTCTGTAACTTGATTTTTTTTTTTTTTTTTTTTTTTTTTTTATCTCTAATTCAAAATAAGTTAGAAAGAATCTAAACCTCTACTAGTCAAATATTTCCTTACAAAATCCATGTAAGTCGAAAACTCTATAACTCGACTATTTGCCGTCTCCTTGAAGTTCGACTTACAGAGGTTCTACTGTATATATATTGCTATAAAAATCAATTCTGATTCATAATAAAGTTTGAAGAAATTTAAAAGCTGTACATACATGAAAAAAAAAAATAACATATGAAATTAATTTTAAATAATATCACCATACTGGAAATTTAATGTTGATTTTAATATTTATATATATATATATTTACTTATATTTTTAATTTGCAGGTTTGTCTTGTAATGTGGATAGTTTTACTGGCTTATAGTTCTGGAGTTGTTGAAAAGTACACAGGAAATCCAAATTTGGTTAATGATCAAGGTCTGTTTTTCCTTTGAAATTTTTTTTTTTTTCTCAATTAAAATTTAAATGTCTTTTAGGAAATATTGATATTTATAATTTAATTTATGTAATTAATGCTAAAAATTCAACAAATTTAAAAAAACCCCCTTTTTAATGATATTATCTGCAGGCTTTTAATATTTGTTATTTATTCAAGTCTATGTTTATATTTTCTTTATTGTATATTTTCGATTCGATATACATATACAGTATGTCACTGTTATAATGCATTTTATATATAATTTAGATATGATTACAGTATGGTGTAAATGCATGTTGAAGCAAAAAGAGCCCTCATCAGATAAAAAAAATTGTTTTTTGGAAACAAAATTATCATTTTAACTAGGTAGTTATAAATCTGTGGTAATAAGTAATAAATATGTGTTTTTAAATAAATTTCTTACTTTTTTTAATAAATTATGTATGTTCTGAGTTAATGTAGTAATATATTTTTAATAAGTACTTTTATATGTGTATTACTTTTTATGGCATTTTGAATTTAAATCAACTGTTACAGTACTTTAATTTCAATTAAATTATTAGGAAAAGTGCTTAGTAAATTGTACATTTATTCTAGTCTACCTTTTTGAGAAACAACGTGAATATGAAATTAAGTTTCAAAAATGTTAGCACAATACATACTAGTATTGTTATTTCTCTAAATTTTCTTTTTTATCATTTAATAATCTCATATTTAATTTCTTTTTGGTTTTAATTTAATTGTTTTATAGTATTAACCCAATATGTGTTTTGTTATCACTTGACTTTTTAAAATAAGGCAATAGACTATAAAGTTGCCATAATGGTTGTCTCCCTACGGCTGCATTATAATGTGATTATAAGGTTTACTGTAAATTAAAATAAATGCTAAAGGCAGATAATTAACTGAATTTTTCAAAATATTTCTTATTGTTGAATGACTGTTAATGTCAGAACACTTTAATCATATTGTACATTAATATCCTTAAAAATATTTCTTCTGATTTTTTTCTGTAGTTATTAGTCCTTTGATTTCTACTATTTCACAAAAGATCAATGCTTCATTTCCTGCACCAACCCAAGAACCAGATAGCAAACTTTGGAACTGTAGTGAACAAATTGTCAAGGATTTTGTTAAAAATATTGATATACGTTTAAAACATCATGCTTTGAATATATGGCGATCTTTGTCTTCTCAGCATTGGACTACTTTATTTGGTTACTACAACATATCACTATCACTATCGGGCAGGTAAAATTGATTTCATGGCTCTTGATTTTTTTACTCTTTAAATGTTTTTTTTTTGTTCTGAATTCCAAAAATTACTTTTTGTCTACTATTTATTTTTATTGAATATGAGTTGAATTTAAAATATGTAATTAGAATAATTAAGACACATTGGGTATAATATATATATGTTTAAATAAGTATTACATGTATGTAAGTGGTTTTTATAGTAATTAATATTTATATTAAAAAGATTTATTCTAAAGGGTGTTTTCATTTTATTTCCAAAATTTCTAAAGATTTCTTTCTCTAATAATGCTGAATTTATCAAGAAGCAAAAATATTTATTATGAGGCTTTCTTCTGTCTGACTTTTGATGTTCACATCATAACATAAGATAAATTTTTGTTAATTTGTATTTTATTTAATGTGTGAATTAGTATTTACTTCTATATGTAGAATATCTTCTTATTACAAACGAAATAAACATATATTTCTCTTTAATTCCCCTATAACATTATTTTGTTTTTAGAAATTGTTTAAATTAAATATTTCTAAATTAATATTATGAAAAATATCTTGGGCAGAATTTTGAAAATAATAAGATTTATTTTATAAATATATATAATAATTTCATTTAAGTAGTATGAGTGTTTATTATCAATAATAACGATATGACGAAGGAAATTTCCTACAAACATTAATACAATTATATTTGATTTCCTGTTCTAATTCATAACCAGTTTTATTTTCTGAATAATTGTGACTAGTACAATTTTTTTTTATGATAATTAATATGATTTCAAAATTTTTCCTTTGTTAAATAAAAGAATTCTTTTCAGATTCATTAGCATTTTACCTCCTATACACATTTCTGTGGCTGTCAATCCTGATAATGTTGTTGAATTACGAAACCCTGCAGATGTGGAAATTTCAAGAAAGTCATACTGGAAATTTTTATCATCAGGGGAAATAAAAGATGGAGGTAAGATATAATATTCTTCTGCAGTAAATCATAATTAAACATGAATAAGTTTTCATAATGTTTAAAGATTTGTATATTCTTGTAATTTTTTAATTTTTAGATATTGATGATTTGCTATCAAGAGATCAACCCTATCATCCATCCACTCCTGGTGAAGTAGCTATAGCAATAGCATTAGCAATTCCCAGTTTGTTGTTCTTGATTTACATAATGATTGTTATGTATCGTTGCATGTGTTCAAAACATTATGCTGAATGGCGAACATCATGGAAAAATTCCAATGGAGTGGACACCAACAGAGCAGGATATTCTGAAAGTGCTGCAGATGCAAATTTGGTGATGGAAACTTACCCATTAAAACTACATGGCCATTCACAAGTTAGTTATAGAATTGATAATTTTTAGTATAAGACATGCTGTATTATTTTTAAGTTAAAATATTTAAGTTAATATTATTTTTAATTTAATAAGTTCTGAAGGAGTGTTTTTATCGTTAATGTTCTGTTATGTGATGTTATTATATTGTAGGGAAATAACGTAACATTAATGAAGAATTTTACTTATTTATATTTCATTGCTTTAATATGATGTTAATTTGAAGCACTAAATAGAATTAATGTTTATTAGCTAAGTGACATTTGTTTGTTATTTATGAAAAAGCGGTGGTTAGTAATTTAAATACGTGTAGTAAATATCAGAATTTATAAAAAAAAAAAAATGTTTCTGATATTAAAAAAAAGAAATTAAAGGGAATATTTTAAAAAGAGAATAATTATAGTATATTATATATAAGCTGATAATTTTGAAACTTTTTCTAAAGCTAAATTATTGAAATCAGCTTATATGTGCATTTCTAATCTGAGAAATTCATAGGTATTTTTCCGTTAGCTGGCCACAAACGTTAAGTTGCTAAGCCTATTTTCATTTTTTTTTTAGTTTATATTTCTTAAGTTTACAGTTATGAGTTATGAAAATGAGTTAGAAATTAAAGAAAATCCGATGGTGAAATTTACACCAGGCTAATAGAACAGTACCGAAAGTTTTCCAGTAAATACAATCTATTTATTTAAATTTGCTATTTAAGAATTTATTTTCCTGTATATCGTATAGACAAAAATAAGATGGCACAGATAATAAGACTAAGACAGATCTTATACAAAGACAATTGAATAGAAACAATGTGCCATAACTTCCAATAATTATAAATGTTGCCATTGGCATCTGGTGTTTTATTTCACAGTGAATTTGATTGGAAAAAATTTAACCAATTTAAACTGCTTGGCAACATTTTCACCCTTATAGTGGCATGTTTGAATATTACAAGATTTTTTTTTTTTTTTTTCCTTTTGGTTTTTAGACATGTTTTGAATTTAGGTTAAATTTTTTTAAGGGGAAAAAAAACCCTCTCTTTGCTTATATACGGATTTACTTATATTTGAAAATATATGGTATTTGTTATTTAGTAAACTTTTATATATTTCACTTAAAAATTGCTATTATTTACCACAGGATCTTGAATACTTATGTTCAGATTATGATACTGTTGTGAGTTCTTGTTTGGATGGGAATATTAATATATGGGATGCTATATCTGGAGAATGCCATTTATATATAAAACGTTCAAAGTAATGTATTATGCTTTTATATTTTTAAAACCTTTAATTCTTTCCCTTTAATCCCATTGAATGATTTTCTTACTAAATTTTCTTTTTCAGATGTGGTGAAAAACTACTTAAATGCTCAAGTTTAAAGACCAATGATAGTTTTTCATCTGATTCAACTTACAGCTCTTCCCCACAATCAGATAATGGTGATAATTTAAATTTTTGCAACTCATGTAATACATCAGCTTACCAAAGATCTCCACAACCTGAGTTAAGTTCTTGTTTTCCAAAGCATTTTACATTTGACAAAAGCCAGCATTCCTTTGATAGTGATTGTTCTTCTAACCAAAAATATGACTTTAGTCGATTTGTATTATCTCATGACGATTCATTAATTGATGCATCTTTTGAAGGAGTTGAGTATCATAATCCTCACAGTAATATTCATGAATGTCAACCAAGTAAAGAAATAAATTTAGAATACATTCAAAAAAGAACTAAAATTGTGCATTCCTCCTTGCCACATCAAGCTATATGGAGCTTAGATTATTTTGCTCCTTGTATTGCAGTTGGATGCAAAGATGGACGTATTGAAGTGAGTCATTTTTTAGTAGAAAAATACTTTTTCTTTTTAAATGATATAAGTTTTATGTATAAATGATATAATTTAATTTAGGATGCTAGATAATTTTTCATAATAAAACTTGATAATTTCTCATCTTGGATACTAGCTTCAGGATGGGTCTGGCTGGTGGAAGCTAATTGAGACGGCCTGTACCAAATTTTTTTTGTTGAGGGTCTTAATGTGATATATTGTAGAATTTTTTTATTGCAATGGTTATGATTGTTTTGGTTATCAATTTAGATTGCATTTCTATGAAGCACAGGCTATGTTGCATGTAGTGAATAATGTTATGGTTTTTGTTGTTTAAAATGGTATTGTTTTTAATTGATTCCTTGGCCTTTCTATTTTGATTTTTTTATTTATAAGTTCTGTTAATAATGCATTGTATTAATAAGTTGTGTTTTTTCTATACATAATATATATATATATATATATGTATACAACATATGTATATATTATGCATAGTCTTTTAAAAGATAATTTTTATCTTACATCTATATTTTAACTTAAATTTATCACAATTTTAATTTTATTCTATTTTTATTTTATTTCATGTTTTAAAATACTTTTTCTCCAAAATTGTAAAAACATATTATTAATAAATTTATTATTAAATATATAGTTTTGATACTAAACATATTTTTTTTTTTTTCAAAATTATTGATTCATATGAAAATTTAATTGCTTTTATTGAATAATTTCAGTGAATGTTGGTAAAAAAAAAAAAAAAAATAATAATAATTTCAGCTATACAGTTTATTTTGACATTTATTATGTTCTGATGAAGCACTAATAAAGCCTAATTATATTTTAAATAAAATGTCAATTTTATTGCATTTTATTTTACTTAATGAAATAATTTATTGTATTAAGTAATATAAATTTTCTATTTGAATACTGTTGTTAATTTTCTGATATCTATTTATGAAAGATAAATTTCAAATTATGAAAAATGTTTAATTAAAAGTAAAATTTTCATTTCTTCATTGATTATTTATTTATTTGCTGAATAGCAATAATTGATATTTTCTTCTGTTACACTGTAATGAATTTAATTGATAAAATGACCGTGATTGATTTATATATCAAATGAAATAACTTTGATGACTTCATATATTGAATAGCTTTGCAGGAGAAATTAGTAGTAGTTTATATAAGTTAACATGTTAGATACATTATTATTATTATTTACTAATATAAAAAACATCTTTAAATAAATATATATATTTTTAAAGCTTTGGAATGCATATACTGGGAAGTTAGAATATGTCTATGAGGAATGTAAAATAGGAGTAACAGCAGTATGCCTTAATTTAGATAGGTGAGATATATTTTAAATTTAACACTAGTGATTGTTATTATTCTTTTTGCTTTTAAAACCCATAATTATGTAACTGTTGAAAATATTCTGCATTTTTTTCTTATATGTAATAAATAATTACTTTGTTTTTCTTTAGGATTATAAATTTTTAAATCCATTTTTTATTTTATGTTATCACAAGGAGGCCATTCAATTTGGAAATGTCAATAAATTTTTGAAGTAATACTAGAAAAAATTTGCAGAACTAAAACCGTTTTGAAACTTAAGACGAAAGGCAGGTGAACTTGGTGAAGTCCTTAAAAACTCAGGGAAGGGGCTAAAGATCTCTGCTTTCTAACAAACTTTTAAGAACTGTGTCCTTATTTTCAAGATATTGTCTAGCTAAAAGTATTTTTCATTGATCAATAAGATTTTTATCAGTGTTACCTGATTTTGAAACCATTTTTTGTAGTCGTGCCATACAATTTTCAATTGATATATAAAAGGCTGAAAAATTTTAGCAATCCCTCACATTAAGAATGAAATTTTTTTCTTAAATATGTGGGGAGAGGTTTGGAGTAAAACAGCATGAGTGAACATGAATTACTGTTGCTTTATAAAATTAAAAGGCATAAAAGGAAATTAATAATACTGGATAGTTTTCAATTCTAGATATATTGAAAAATAACCAAACTTAACTTAACATAGATTTATTGGATCATGGCTTTCTTTGTCACTTATTAGTTTTTATATTTTTTTATTGATGCTTCTATTTTGTTGAAAAATTGATGAGAGTCTTTGGCTTGTTTGCAAACTTTAAAAAAGGTTTGTTGCTGGCTGGTATTCTCCTCACATGCTCCCTGCTCTTGACATTCTTTTAAAGTGTAATCCTTCATCTGATTTCCCAAATTATGTATATTTATCCTTGCTTCTTCTTCTTCTTTTTTTTTCCGATTGCAATGCAAGAAAAGAAACTTTTTCGACTGCTTGTAATCTAGAATGAGTTTTATGCTCAGAAATTAAGTGTCCCAGGCTTAATAGCACAGATGTTGATATGTTCATTTTTTTGAAAAGAAATACATATATGCATTTATTATGGATATCAGTTATATTTTAGGCATATTCAATTAGTAGTTATATTGTTCTAGTATGAAATCATTTAATTTCTTAAAAACTTTTTGATTTAAAAAAAATATTCTGTTATACTATTTGAATGATTGTAAACATTAGCATGAGTAATTAGCTAAAAATATTGAACTATTTTTGTAAAAATAAAATAATAAAATAAAATTATCAAATTTTAAAATTTCAGTTGAAAATCTGTAAGAAAAATGTGTGTATTAAAATTGTGTTGTGCTGTATAACTATGTATTAATTTTATTTCATGTAGAGATAAAAAAAAAAAAATGTAACAATATTTTTTTACTATTTTTATAAAATTACCTAAAACATTTTACGCTTTTCGGTGGTTCAAAAACACTGCAGTAACTGAAAGATCTTCGTAATTCTACTACACATTAATCAGTTTGTCGAGTCACTTCTTAAAGATAAAAAGGGCTATACTAATTCTATATACATGATATCTATTACATAATAATTTCTGTTCCTCCCCTTAACTCCACGTCCTCATTTGTTCGTAATTTGAAAATATTTCTTAAATTTGGTACTTTTTACAAGGTTTCAACTTATGTTAAATGTTGTTAATCACTGATGTAGTATAATTTTCATGTTTGTAGAGTTTTTAAAATAGCTTAAATGATGTTACAGTTTTATGCAAATGACCTGGAATTTTTTTTAAATTTTATTTTTTAAGCTGAGAAAAGTCAGAGAATTTTACATTGACCGGAGAGTGGCCACCCTGTGTTAAAACAAGCATAAATTTTTAAATAGTTTTTAATGTCAACTTCCAATACAAATATTAAAAGATTTTATGTATATTTTGAATTTGGAAACTTTATTTTCAGTATCATTATTAATTAATACTTACAAATATGTATTTAATATAAATTATTATTCATTTAATTGATAGTATTTAATATCTTGTGATATATGTTGTTTATAAGAGATTTTAAAAGTACTAACAATCATAACAAATATATAAAGTTAATTGTGAATATCCCCAATATAAATGTATCTTTTTTTTTTTTTATACTTTTCTAAAAGGTTAATTGCTGCTCGTGTTAATGGATTATTAGAATTTTTTGCCATAAACAGATTCATCAATGAAACTTTACCATCTCATCTACAGCATGCTGGTAACTATTAGCAAATTCTTATGTTCACATTAATTAATTTTTATAACAAATGTATAAAATTAGACTCACCAATTATTGTCTATTTAGGTCATGCAAATCCTATTTCCGATAGCACCACAAATTTAGAAACCATCTGTTGTTCATGGATTCAAAACATTAAAGCACATTCAATGGCAATTTCTGTGTTAGAAGTTGATGGTGGACTTGTAGTTTCTGGAGGAGTTGATCGCTTAGTAAAGGTTATTTCCCCTCATTTTTTTCTTTTTAGTTAAAATACATTATAGTTAAGTACTCATTGCCAAATGTACTTTTCTTAAATATTTTATATTTGTGATGATCGGATGTGAAAAATGACTCCTTTTTAACAGTCTTCTTTCTTTTAAAAATATATTTTATTAGTTTTTTAAATGTTAAGCTGGTATTCTTTGCATATGTTTGACATACAAAATTAGTTACATATATTCTTGCCCAAGTACAATCTATTAGAAGATTAATACATTTAAGGCAAACAAATAAGCTTATCGTTTTTTTAAAATTTAATCATATCCAGTGATGTATTTTCATATAAAATGGGGTATGAATAATAAAAGCTTTCTTCTTTTTATCTTTTTAAAAATTTGACTGTTAATTAATGATTTAATTTTATTTTCACTTTCAGCAATTTGAAATTAAATTAAGAATTATTATAAGGTTATTTGAAATATTTTAATTTTAATTATCACTTCTTCTTGAACTTGTTTTGTTTTTTATCAGCTTGTTGATTTTTTTTTTTAACTAAAATTTTTCATAGATTATTTGCTATTATACATAATAAATTTCTTTATCAAAAAAATGTTATGCATTTTATTCCTCATTTGGTAATTGAATCATGTTTCTATTCTGTATTCTTATTATTTTTTGCTTCTTTTTAAAAATAAAAATGCCTTTAAATGTTTCAGGTATTTAAGAGTGAATCTGCTGTTTGTATATATACATTACATGGCCACACTGCTCCGATTTCTGTGTTAAGCATTGATCAAGTATGTATTGAACAATTATCATATTTTTCTGTTTTGTTTTTATCTATAGAGTCTGATCTGAAGGAAATACTGAAAAGTTTATTTAGTAATTTTTATATTTATATGGAAGAATTCAGTTATCATTAATAGCTTTAATGTTTATTGAAAAACAATTTTTCCCATTTAGTTTTCACCCTCATCAGCTGTTAGTGGATGCCATGATGGAATGATATGCTTGTGGGATCTCATGACAGGCACTTGCATGTACAGTTTGAATGGACATCATGGCTCTGTAATGACTTTATTGTCAACATACATATACATAATCAGTCAAGGAACAGATAATCACATTTGCATTTGGGAAAAGAATCAAGGACATTTACTTCATAGCATTTCTCTGGTAAGTTTCAATTGAACTTTTCATTTGTAAGTCAAAATTCAAATGTTGATCATTGTTTTTAGCCTTTTTAAAAACAAAATATGACCTGCTAATTTTGTAGTGTTGAATTGTATTATGTGTATGTTGGACTTACATTATGCATTTGCAAAATTACATTTTATTATTTTACAGCCGTTTTCAAACAATATTTTGTATGTATTACTAGCCCTTTTTTCATTTTTGTTTTTAAATAAGAGATATATATATTATGTGCTTTAATAAATGTTGTATTTCTTGTTATATTATGTAATTGCTATTAAATAGAAAATGATTAATTTTTTCCTTTTTCTTAAATTTTAACAGGACTTTAATCTTCATAGCAACATAATGCTCCTTACAAATAATATCATGGTCACTGCAAAAGAGGTATGTTAAATTGCTTTAAAGAATATGTATTTTAAATAATTTTTTAATGACATCTGATGTTTTAAAAAATGTTATTTTTATGTATTGCATAAATATACATAATTTTTAACATTTGTATTTACTTTTGTAAAAAATGAGCCAGTTTGAAAGTAATAAAATTTCTAAGTACATTACATATTCTGTCAAAAATATTCCTTTCTAATTACATTTAAGCTTAATATTACAATTCTATCTTAGAATTAAAAGAAATATATAATTTATTAAGTGCATATAAGATGTTTTTAAATGTATTCTTTAAAAATTTAATAGGATAATCTTGTTCTGTGGGATGTAAATCATGGAGAAGCTCTGCGCATGATTATGGTTGGAAGTGGTGACCATTCTACCCATGTACGGTTACTCAGATTATCAGGCCAGTCTGTTGTTTGTGACTATGGACCTCAAATTTTTATAATAAACTTTCCTGCCATATCTGATAAATCTGAGTAGATATATCATTTGACCAATTGACAGTCCTTCCATAATTTCTATTTTAATGTGTGTATCTTGATGTTAGTCATTTCATATGTGCATCATTTCTCATTCTTAACATCGTAAATATATATATTTAAATTCTTTATGTATTTATTTAAATATTCTATTGCATATTATTATAATTCTTTTATCAGCAAAATGTAAATTAGAAATATTTTTAAAAGAAGGAGTTATCTGTGATTATATTATATTATATTTGTTTTGCTTTATTGTTGAATTAGAAAAACCAAAGTAATTGTAAATTTTTTGGTTAATTTTTGTAGAGTATAAATTCTAGTATAGTGTCACACTTTTATTTTATTCTGTATGAAACAAGACAAGTGATTAACTTATTAATTTTGAAGTAGACCTATGAATTAAAATAATTTTTTAAACTATGACAGTACTTTGATTAATTTATGTATGCATATTATAATATGTATTTTAACTCATACAAAATATTTGAAAAGTATAGCTTTTGCTTTATTTAATAATTAATAGTGAAACAACGTTTGATAATTTAACCTGTATTGCTTAGGTATGAACGATATTCATACCTAAGCAATACAGGTTAAATTGTCAAACGTTGTTTCTAGGTCAAATGTGTTGTAATATTCATTATCATAAAAATCATTTTGCTTTCAAAGTAATTTTAAGATAAATTGCTAAGTAATAAACATGTCTAAATTGAGATAATAAGTATTAATCTTTAATTGATTTTTGTTAGATTAGTTGAATTGCTTAGAAGACTTAAATGTTAAAAATTTCAAGTTTTTAATTATTAAAATTTTTAATTGTTTAGTTTTATATCCTATATCATAAAAAATGATTTCATTGTGGTTTTAATTACTATCATTTTATAAAACATACAGTTGCATTTTGTAAATGAATTTGAATAACTACATAACTCATTTTATTTCCTACATCTGAAATGAATTTGTTTTTTAACGAAAATAAAATGTGAATTTCATCAATTTTCTTTTCATTTGTTTTGAAATAAATCACAATCAATTATTATTATATGACAGGATTATTTATATATAATAAAAATGAACCATATTTATTTAACCTAAAAAATTAAAAGAAAACTTCAATTATCTTCATTTTTCCTGCAGCTTGAGGGAAATTTGGCCAGTGCTCTGGGCCTTCGGTACCATGGGCTTCAGGTTCAAATCTTGGCAGTGGCATGGATGTTTGTTAGTGGTTTGGAATCCACATTAATCTTTAAATACCGGTCTAATTACCCCAAAGCGAGGCTCGTTTTCTCTTCAATAAAAAAGAATTTACAAGATTTCTATAATGCATCCAAATCTAATTATACCCAAATTAAATATTTAGTGATTCTTTAATTTAGTTTCAAGTAATGAGAATTTAAAAATTATGTAGAATTTAGCATGGGGACTAAAAAAGAAAAACATGTTATTTACATACATATTTAACTGCTTTATTAAATTTGTTTTGTATTTTTTGAAATTTTCTATCTTAATTTTAGTTTAGTGCGGTATTTTCCTTAAATGTATCTTATTTTTATGAAATGTCTTTTAATATAATATTGCAATTATACAAGTCAATAAATCGATTTAAGATATTCCTTGAAAAATGGAAACACCGAATTCCTTTCACAACATCTAGTGACAAGAAATGATATTTGAATTTTAAAATTTTTATGTCATAAAGTAATAAATCAATAAAAATCTCGATTGTATTTTTTTTTTTTATCCACATAAAATTAAAATTGCATAATTAAAAATAAAATCTTAATTTTTTAAATTAAATTCCATGCTATTTTTTTTATCTAAAAACGAAATAGTTTTCTTTTCTTAAAAATTTAATAAACATTTTTTAATTGTCATAAGATGTGGTCGTATTGAAATTTAAAAAAAAAATTACACAATTTGTGTTAATTGTCTTTTATGATAATAAACTGTTAATCTCAATTTACATGTGACTAAAATAGTGATTATTTAAAAATTAACACATTATAAACTATCCCCTGATTTACATGGAAGATAGGTTAATTAGTGTAAATCGAAAAGAAACTAAATATATTGTAAAAAACACAAAAATAACAGTAGACTCATAAAATGACAAAAATATATGTATTTTATTTATAGAAACAAGAAATGTAAATTAAAAAATTTAACCAGAAGTTTAATTACTGTTATCACTTTTGTAGAATGTTATCTTTTCTTCTTAATCGGTATGATGTTGCTTTCATCATTCGATGATACGATTTAAATTTGATGTTAGATGAATTAGAAAACATTTCAGATCTTCAAACCTTGATAATGAAATCCATAATTAAAAATTGTGTTTGGTTTTTGGTCAAATCTTTATAGACTTCCTCATATTGAATCAAGCTTTTATTAATATCTCATTGAAATTGGAGAGCTTGTTCAACATTATAGTCAAGTTGTAGAAAATGATAGCCTAATTTTCACCTAATTCAAGTCATTCATGGAGGACTTTTGCTGTGAACCCTATTGGTTCAGTCCCCACTTCATCAGGATCCCTGCAATGATCATTTGTCATTAACCATGTCAGCTAAATCATTCTCATTTAGTTCTTTGTTCGCCATTAGTTCTACAATATCTGCCTCAGTAAAATCCACAAAACCTCCTCCTATGATATGTTTCATATCTGTTAATTGAGAATATTCAGGCTGCAACAGCAATCTAGAATTTTCATGTTCAACTACATCTGGCCACAAATTTTTCCTCGAGCATTGAGATTTGATTGCTTAATCTTGACATATGACACTCCAACATGCTCCAACACAATCTGAGATTGTTAATTTTTCCAAACATCCATAATTTGTGAAATTTATAATTTTTAATGTGCTCTAAAATGTACCTGAAGGTTCGCTTGATATACATTGCCTTAAAACTCGAGATTTATCCCTTGATCTAATGGCTGCAATGAAGAAGTCATATTTTTGGGTAAAAATTCAACTTGCACATCTTGAAGATGGCCTGATACATTATCAATTAAAAGGCAATTCCTTTTTAAATACCTTTTGATATCTTGGACCAAAAAGTTATGAAACCATTCAATGAAAAGTGTGGCAATATTGACCATCCAATAAAAGGGAAAGTTGTTGATGTTTATTCCCTTTAATGAATGTGGCATTTTTGATTTATTAATAACCAATGGTTTCATCATTTGATCGTCTGAAGCGTTGCTGCAGAAAAGAATTGTTATGACTTTTCGCTGTTTTATTAGCTTTAGACCAAATCGCTTCGTTCTTATATTTTTTCCCAAAACAACTGGAACTCATTAGCATTGAAGACCTAGTCAGGGTGTAGGAATTAATGGCTATAATTTTAGCAAAATTTGCCAGATATTGTTGCGCTGCATCTGAATCAGCAGATTCTTGTTCATCTTTAAATCTTAGATTACATGAATAATGTCTTTGTTTAAATCATTCAAACCGATGTGGCATGGAAAAAAAAAAAAGCTTCTTTTCAGCTGAAGAAGTAGATGATTACTGATTCTGAAGTTTTGCATAAATCTCCAAAGATTTATTGCAGTCTAATGCCCAATTGGCTAGTGCTCTGGCCTTTGGTTCACAAACATCAGGTTCAAATACTGGCAGTGGCATGGATGTTTGCTAGTGGTTCAAAGTCCGTTAAACTGTAGGTCCCTGTCTAATTAGCCCAAAGTTAGCACAAATTAACTCTTGAGCAACCAATCAAAACTTAATTTGTAAGTGTATTAGTAACAATTGCAATCTGCTTTTGAGTAGTGTCTTCTATCCATACCATTAATGCTTTTTCCATTGCAATGTCTTTTAAGTATGAAGCTGTGCTACTACTCGTCAAGAGAAGATCCAGCTGCTATATTTTTCTAATGGGTCTTCATTTTCTTATTGTGGCTTCATTTATGGAATAAAATTTAATAACATCTGTTACTCTTTCACCATTATTTAGAAAACCTAAAATTTTAATTTTATCTTCTAAAGATTTTTTTTTCTAACGCAGTTGGCAACTTAGACAATTGTCTTTTGTGCCATAAGCAAGGGCTATGTTACTCAGTTAGTACTACTTGGGAGGTGTGCGTAGCTTAAAGATAAGCTACAGACGAGGAGTAACAATACCCCCACAACGCTCTATGATCATGTTAGACTGGGACCTATGGCTTAACGTGGATTCCGAACCACTACAAACATCCATGGCACCACTAAGACTGGAAACCTGTGGTACAAAGCACTAGCCACTCGGCCATCAGGCCCCCTCTTCTAAAGATGTAACTGTTTTTACTTCTTTTTATTTTGTTTGGCATGGTAAAACCTCAAAAATTATAAAAATTCTACAAAAACTATAATTCTTTTTCACTAATCAGTAAATATCAAGTTTTAAAAAACTCTGAATAGGAAAACACAATGATGTATGCTTTACTGCACTAAATTACATGAATAGAAAGTTTAATTGCACATACAAAATCTGGAAACCCCATTTATTGATTGGAATAAATGGAATTAAAAAAATTACTGGTAATATTGGTGCTTATATTTCTAATCGAATGAAATTCTGAAGACGACTGCAAAATTTGTTTTTAAGTCCCTTATTTTATTATTTTATTTTCCCTTATTCATGTGAAGGTAAAAGCATGTAAAAAAAAAAAGTAGTGTGTAAATCAGGGGATATCTGCGTGCACAATTCATTACTTATTTACATGCCTGTGATTGAAATTGCAACTTCCCAAAAATTACAATTGCAATTATAAGTTTTTACAAAATGTAAAAAAAAAATTGCTTAAAATACATTTTTTAAAATTTATTTTTTAGCATTAGTAATTACTAATTATTAATAGTTCGAACAAACACAAAAAAATTATTTCTAATTCTAAGATAAAAAAGAAGTATGAAATAAAATCTTTTATTATAAAAATAAATAAAAATGCAAAGTATTTATTTACAAAACATGTATTGCATGATGGATTAACCATTTGAATCATATATTACATATAATCTTTCAATTGTACTAAAAAATAGTTCAGCTTAGTTTTGTAATTATAAAAACTAAGGATATTTAAGTCAATCATTTTCATTTTGTGTGGTTCTTGTTTATTTCGTTAAAAATTATTTTAATTAAAACTTTTTTCAAATATATTTTAGTTTATTAAACTTTTAAGTATAAACAAAATTTTCATTAAAATAAATTTGTCAGCTTTTTCTCTGCATTATCAATTTATTTTAATGAAACTTTTTTATACAAATTTATTTTTTTTAAACTTATTATTTTTTTAATTTTCTTTCTGCATATTAATTGACCAACAATTTATATGGAATTTTTTATTTTATTTTCATCCTTTATCATTAATTAGTATTAGCTTTATTTTTGTTAATATAAAATTTGTTACATTAGTTTTAAAAACTTCAGATAAATATAATTTTTAGGTGCAAATAGAGACTACTTTTTTTCAAAACTGTCAAAAACAAATTTCATTCTGAAAAGCAAATTTTTTTTGTTAAATGTTGTGAAACTCTTTATGATAATTTGT
Organism: Caerostris extrusa; assembly: GCA_021605095.1. Taxonomy (NCBI): domain Eukaryota; kingdom Metazoa; phylum Arthropoda; class Arachnida; order Araneae; family Araneidae; genus Caerostris; species Caerostris extrusa. The sequence goes on from BPLR01001899.1 coordinate 28,972, forward strand.
GAATAATTGTGTTTTATAACTTGTTCTCTGTTTTAATTTTGCCTGCAATAAATATTTATTATAACTCTTAATGTTACTATAAATAATTGTTTTTCCTTGTGTAATGAAATAACTTCCAATTTATTTATACTATTTTGTGAATTGTAAATACATTATAAATAATAATAAAGGCTAATTTCTTAATTTTGTGTTTGTCATTAGGTATATTGTCTTTATGTATTAATGTTTGAATTATTATTTTAAAAATTAGTAATCTAATAAATTTTAACTCAAATTCATAGTTTGGCACAATCTATTAGGGAAAAAAAAAACCCATCTAAACATCTAGTGCTTATAATTTTTAGTTAATCTATTTTAAAATTTACTTAATAAAAATAATAATTCAATTTAAAATCATATTATTTGCTTTAATTTAAGCAACCATATTTGTATTTATATTTGTAATTTTGAATTTGAAACAAATCAAAGATTTTTTTTTTTTTTTTTTTTTGTTGTTGAATATTACAGCAATAAAAAATTATGAAATATTTAATTCTACTGAATTTTTCATTTTTAATTTTATGATGAAATAAATTTGTTTGGGAATATGAGCTAAAAGAAATATGTATTTGAACCACTATATCTTAAAATTTAATAAGAATCATCTAAATTTCTGTAAGTTATGTTACTGCTTGTCAAAATTTGCAATTTTATATTATTAATGTATAGCAAAAAGTTTACAAACTGCAGTTAGGTAGACATGTCTCGCTTTTAGCCTGGCACAATGATATTTTCTTTTAATTAGTGAAGTGCAATAAGAGATTTAAATAAATTTGTGTGTACAGAATATAATTTTATTGTGCAATAATAACTAAGATTTAGAAAGCATTGGTGAGTCTTACACAATTATCATGTATTTCTTTTTATGTTCCTTTTAGAATTTTGAATGTAATGTATATTGATTTTTTTAATGTGTGCATATTGCATGCACTTCGTTTATTCAAGCCACATTTCAAAATTTCTGGGATCTATTTCAAGATGACTTTGCCTTGAGTCCATTTGTGCTCTATGAGGTTTCAGCATGGTGGCACTCTTCCACAATGTATAACTTCAAGTGCTAAACACTTTGTTGGGATATCGTAATATGAAATGATCTCCTATGTTATTTTATCTATTTTCATAAGTTTTCTTGTGAGGTTACATAAAAGACTAGGTTTATAGCTTACAGTTAAACAATGACAATAATCTGGGAGATTGGATTATCTAAGCATATAGACACATAACATGTAAAATTATAAATGATGTTCAATGAAAAATTCTATTTCTGAAAGTACAGATATATGTTGCTGCCAAATGTGGACTCTTCGAATATGTATTACTATAATTTTTAGAGACCAATGTACAAACACAAGTTTCTTATGTAAAACAATGAATTATATCAAAATTAATTATTTTATAATTTTCGACTTCATGATCTCTTAGTGTTGTATAAATTTCTTACAAAAATATTAGTTTTTAAATTCTTTTTGCTTTTGTTTTAAAATATTCCACCTTGTTATGACGATGTTTCATACTGCGGAAATCGATTATCAGAACTTCTAATTAAGAGAGTTATTTTATACTAAACCAGACAATCAGTCTACAATTTTACAATTTTTTTTTTTTTTTGCTATAAGTCACAGTTTTCAAGATAAAATTCATAACTTTCAGTTAGATGATTGCGCATTGCCACTTTACAAATTGTTAAAACCGACATAGAAATGATGCCGTTAGTCTACGTATACTCGTAGGACGGCCAAATAATTTAACATTAATATAAAAACAATTAATAAAAATGCGAAAATTAATACTGAAACAAACAACTATTTACCTTTACTTTTAATGAATACTAATATATACAATTACAATCAAATTTAGGATCTTTATATTGGCACTTAAAACAGACTAAATAAAAAATGTTTATAGAGAAGCAATCATAATATTACGCATACCTCAAATGAAATATTTCCATGAGTGGGTAGGCAGTGATTTACCAGTAGCCTCAAAACCTTTTAACAAAAAGAATGCTCCCCGCAAATTCAAAGATGGACATCGATATATGTTATAAATTATCCAAGTAGCCATTCTCGCAGCAAAAATTGTGTACCAGGCTCACGCACTGTTGCAGATCGTTCGCTCTGCTTTCAACGGGTCTTCCTTTTTTGCCCGCAAAAACTCCAAAAAAAGTCCCACCAAAACCGACCGGTTCTTTTGGACCTGACCGTGTGACCGGGAGGGGTTATCTACCATTCCTGGATTCATACAAAAAATAAAGGAAATACCCCTTACCCACACACAACAGGATAATTACCAGTCACAACACAAATATTACTTCCACAACTTTCGCTTCCTTCTTTAGAACTTAAGTTTCGATGCTTTTAAAAGATATAGCTATTACAACTAGTGTATATAATATACTCGTTTTCAAAATTAAGAAATATTGTGATTACAAGACCAAAAATCAGTAAATTACGCAATATGCATAAAAAAAAATGATGCTGCAGCAGAACATGATATCGTTTGTAATTAGATACGTCTTGGAAAACAGACTTTAAAAGCAACTACAGCTGTGAAATCTCACCACGTTTTAGATAATAACGATGGTACGACATTGGGCACATATAAATGGGTCAAAGTAAATCCCATACATAGTGTATAGCGCCCTATGTATCCCATTAAGTTGAATGTGCGCAGTTGTGCAATTCACAGACTGTGGAAAGCATTTCTAAAAAGAGAATGAGATTCTAGCACAGGGATAGGCAAACTTTTTTTTTTTCGGTCACGGGCCAAAAATCGAAAAAAAAAAAAAAAGTTTGGCGGGCCAAGATAAATTTTTCTAAAATTGTAAAAACAATATATAAGTATTACAATTCAAATATGTTAATGAGAGGAATGAAATTGCGATTTCATTTTTAAAAGTTCCTTATATTGAGGTTCGAAGTGAGATGCACTGATTCTAAAGAACGAGGCTAAACGCTCATCTGTCAGTCTACTTCTGAAATAATTCTTTCTGAGGTTCATAGTTGAAAACACTTGTTTACATATATAAGATGAAGCAAACATAGCACTGATTTTCTGGGCGTGAGATATTAAATTTGGGAAACTTACTTTCGATAATGATTTGTAAAACTCTAACTTAGGCACATTTAGAAACAACTGCTTGAGATGATTGTTAGATTGCAACAATCTGCAAATCTGATCTCATTGCTTTACAATTTACGTTGAAAGACGTGGTAAAAATATTCAATTCTGTTTGAATGGCACTGAAATCTTGAAATCTGCGTTCGAACTCAAAATGCAGTTTTTTCAAGTCATCTTCATAATTCTTAAGCTTCTCTTTATTTACTGAGGGTATTGAATTTAATCACGGAAATGAGACAAGTCGTTCTTAGCTAGCTGCCCAGCAAACGGATTAAGTTTTAGTTTAAAAGTCAATTTATTTTTAGTCGAATTATGTTTTGTAGAACAAAAATAATCAATCCTTTGAAAACAGGAAGAAAAAAAAAAAAATAATATTTAATCAAAGTCGAAAAGGAGATGGATATATAATATATAAATATGTATTTCTTTTAATTTGCCTTGACCTGCAAATTAAAATTCTATCCGCGGGCCGTAGTTTGCCCATCCCTGTTCTAGAAGATACGATCAAGAAAGATCTAGCGATACAAAGTATTTGTAGATGACCTCCATTTGCATCTAAATACAAGGAGGCACAAAACCACTATATCAACTCATCTAAAATCGTCTTTTGTAGCAGCCACTTGAACGCGCTTGTCCAGATCAACTGCCAGCAGAAGACTTAACGAAGTGTTGTATGCAAGACATCTAGCATTATGTGCACTATGCAACAGAAATGAAAGGTTTAAAGTTGGGTCGCGCAGATATGTCAGTTGGAGTGCAAGTCAACAGAGATCTATAATCTTTAGCGATGAGTCTAAATTTTATTTGCAGAGTGACTCACGAAAACTGTTGCGGCCTGATGGCGAATTAGCTAGCGCTGTGGCTTTGGTACCACAGGCTTCAGGTTCGAATCCCGGCCGGGATGTTTGTCATGGCTCTGAATCCACGTTAAATTATAGGTCTCGGTCTAATTAACCCAAAGTATATCCATTTTGAGAATATTCAAAACAGAAAACCATTATTTTTCTCTTGTGCCTAATTTGTAAAGCACTATTGAATTAAAAATTTTTGTATAATTTCATTCGATTCCAGAAACTTCATGACTAAAAAATTTTCCGATTTTTTTTTTTTTTTTTTTTTTGAATTTTTGTAAAATCAATGCATATTCAGTTGCAAATTCGCTTTTAAACTCAATTAGTGGCCTGATGACCAGTTGTCTGGCCTTTGGTACCATAGGCTTTAGGTTCAAATCCTGGCTGTGGCATGGATGTTTGTCAGTGGCTCGGAATCCATGTTAAACTGTAGGTCCCGGTTTAATTAGCCCAAAGTGTGCACAAAATGACTGTAGAGCGTCAAACCAAACTCTATTATTACCTCCCACCCTTTAAAGTAAGAACTGTATAATTTCAGGATTTTATAATAAGCATCAAATGACAAATATATAATTAAAATTAATTATTATTGTTATTATTATTATTTGAATTTATGAAAAATCTCACATATTTTTATGTGATGAATATGAATTTATTTCTTAGTAATTTATTATTTATTGATTATTATTTTTAATGTATATTTTATGTCTAATATTAAAGAATTAAAAACAAAGAAATTTAAATATATTTGAAAGATTACATTTCCTTCTAAATCAAAAAAAAGGAATCCATTTTAAATATTTGAAAGCTTCAATATTATATTTGAATTTGTAAACTTTTACTTACACTTTTTGAAATTAAGTATATTTATGAATTTTGATGATGTAATACAACGATGATTTTTAGCATTTAGTATAAATTATTATTATTTGATTCATTATCTAAACATTTAATATTAACATTTTAATATGCCTGAGGCAACATTGTTTTAAAAATTAATCGTATACTTACAAAGGTTATTAATGTTGCATGTATCCATTTTCTATTAATCCATTTATAAATGTTGAAATTTATTACAACTTAGAAAAGCTAAAAATTTCCAATAACCTTTAATGAATAACTTTATTTGACATCTCACTCAAGAACCATAAAAAAAATTCTTTTTCTGAAATTAAATTCTAAATTGAAGTAAAAGGAAATTATAATTTATTCTTCAATCCAATTAATGAGAAATGGAACAAGGTTGAAAAATAAACGTAATTCTCCCCCTCCCCCACCCCCTCGCATTTAAGTCCCTTGTTTACTATTCCATCTGTAAATTACTCGATTTAATGGAATTACTTCATTTAATGAAGTCTTCGAATTAAAATCGAATTTCTTTTCTTCCCCTTCCCCTCTTAATCGTCTGCTTCCCTCCTTACGATATTCGAACATAAAATAAGTTTTTCTATCAACATCTTTTCCATTTTAAAAACACCCTATATATCTTTCAGAATCTATTTGAAGCGTACATTTAATTAGAAAATGTAAATATACTTAAAACCATTTAATTCCATTTAAACAACAAATAAGATTAGGTACTGCTATCTTTAAACGAAATTAAAAATTCTATAATTTATAGGTTTTAAATTATTTCTGTAGTTCCATTATATCTATAAAGAAAATAATAAATAAATAAATAAAATAAAATAAGAACTCTTACTATTACAACACTTATGTATTTATCAGTGGAAATCATCCCTTTAAAATTCAATTACTACAAACTAAGTTTTGAATTTAAAAAGGACTTCTACTATTCGTCCCTAGGATATGTTATTTTTATATTTTATGAATAAAGTTATTAGCGTTTCTCTAAAAAAAAAATTATTGTAATTAGATGGCGAAAATTCAACTAAGCCTCAAACAAAGTTGTAATTTCAGTTTAATTTCGTTTTCATTATTTCGAAATTTAGATTACGGCTTTATTTTTTTTTATTTCGTCGCAAAAATATTTTATTATTTATATTGAATGACTGGTGGCATGGATGTTTGTTAGTGGTTTGGAATCCACGTTATACTATAGGGGTCTGTCTAATTAGCCCAAAGTGTGCACAAAAATGACTGTAGAGCGCCAAACCAAACTCAATTATTATCTCCCACCCTTTAAAGTAAGAACAGTCTAATTTCGGGATTTTATGATAAGCATAAAATGACAAACATAGAATTATAGTTATTTATTTATTTATTATTATTATTATTTTATTTTATGAGAAATCTCACATATAATCTATCACATATATTTAATTTTTATGTGATAAATGAGACTTTATTTTTTAATAATTTTTTATTTATTGATTATTATTTTTAATGTATATTTATGTTTAATTTTAAAGAATAAAAAAAAAAAATTTAAACATTCATGAGAGATTATATTTTCTTCTAAATCAAACGTAGAATCCATTTTAAAGTTTGAAAGCTTCAAAAGTATATTAAATTTGCAGAAATTTCCCTAAATTTCGTTTACTAAGACTTTTTGAAATTAATTATATTTACGCATTCTGATGATGATGAGATACAGTGAGAATTTTTTAACATTTAATATAAATTATTAATATTTGATTCTTCATCTAAAAATGTAAACATTTAATACGAACATTTATTAACATTTTAACATATCTGAGACAACATCGTTTTAAAATTAATTGCACACTTACAAAGATTACTAATGTTTGCATTTTTCCATTTTCTATTAATCCATTTATGAATATTAAAATGCTGAAATTTATTACAGCTTATAAAGCTAAAAATTTCCAATAGCCTTTAATGAATAACTTTATTCGACATCTCACACAAGAACCATAAAAAAATTCTTTTCTGAAATTACATTCTAAATTGAAGTAAAAGTAAATTATGATTCATTCTTCAATCCAATTAACGAGAAATGGAACAAGATTGAAAAATAAACGTAATTCCCCCTCCTCGTATTTAAGTCCTTTGTTTACTATTGCATCCGTAAATTACTCGATTTAATGGAATTACTTCATTTAATGAAGTCTTCGAATTAAAATCGAATTTCTTTTCTTCCCCTTCCCTTCTTAATTGTCTGCTTTCCTCCCCTTACGATATTCGAACATAAAATGAGTTTTTCTATCAACATCTTTTCCATTTTAAAAACACCCTATATATCTTTCAGAATCTATTTGAAGCGTATATTTAATTAGAAAATGTAAATATACTTAAAACCATTTAATTCCATTTAAACAACAAATAAAATTAGGTACTGCTGGCTTTAAACGAAACTAAAAATTCTATAATTTATAGGTTTTAAATTATTTCTGTAATTCCAATATACTACAACGAAAATAAATAAATTAAAAACTTTTACTATTACAACACTTATGTATTTATTAGTAGAAATCATTCTTTTTAAAAATTTATTTGGAGCAAACTAAGTTTAGAATTTAAAATGGGTTCTACTATTCGTCCCTAGGATATGTTATTTTGTATTTTATGAATAAAGTTATTAGCGTTTCTAAAAAAAAAAAGATCGTAATTAAAAGGAGAAAATTCAATTAAGCCTCAAACGAAGTTATAATTTTAATTTAATTTCGTTTTCATTGTTTCGGAAATTTAGATTCCGATTTTTTGTATTTCGTCGCAAAAATATTTTTTTATTTATATTGACGCAAACATATTTTTTTATTTATATTGACGCAAAAATATTTTTTTATATTTATATTGACGCAAAAATATTTTAAATCCTGCATGATAAAAAAATATATTTTAAAATAAAAGTGTCGCATTTTTTCTCATGGAAAGAGTTTTGGCATTTCATTCCCAGTAGAGAGGAATGCATATTATTTGACAAGTACATAATAACAACCCATCACTCAATTTTGACAGCAGATAAGCAGTGTGGTGAATATTTATACTACATGCAATTCGTGTTTTGTACTAATGAGAACAACCTCTCACTCAAATTTGATAGCAGATATTCAGTGTCATGTATGATGAGACTTCATGAAATTAGCGATTGTCTTCGCTACCTGAACAGGTCTAAACATTTACAGAAGGAATATGGACTACACCATGAGTTCTTCCATCGTGATTGGTGATAGACCATGAGCAGAGAAATATCTACTCTAATGAAAAGTGAGGGAAGCTGACACCCCTCTGATGGATTTTCTTAAAATGAGGTTTCTTGAGAAGAAAGAAGGGAGTTCTGCGACTTGACGACCGGGAGTGTTTTTTTTTTCTTTTATTCTCTGAAGTGACTGAATTAGGCCGGAGTTTCCACCTGTTTTTCAAAGCGAACCCCTTGTGATGTCATGTATCACGCTGTGTGATAATTAAGGTCTGCCGCAGACCAGGCAATTAGATTCGACGTAGACTCGAGAACACTGAAATTCTCTGTTCTTGAGGGAACTACTCTTTTGATTTAATCGTACGTTTGTGATCAACATTTATTTTTAATTTTTCATTTCTTTGTATAATAACTCAGAGTCCGGTATTATATATATATATAGTGCTTGTTAATAAAAATTAATGATCTCATGAATACGGAATTAAGGAACCCACGGGAATCCCACTCCCATGTTCTTGCAGCCTTTGTAGGTCTAATATATGCCGAATATTGTAATTAAGAAAATAATACTGTAATTAAGAAAATAATCATACCGCAATTAAGAAAAATTGAAAAAAAGAAAAGAAAGTCATTTTTCAGATGAATTCCTTTATTCTTAACTGATATGAGGGAAATTCTATAAGTAAATAATAAATTTTCCATATAATAATTATACCATATAGTTTATTAACAATATATTTAAAAAAAAAAAAAAAAAAAAAAAAAAAGTCTAAAATTTAAATATACGCTAAGAAATATAAATAAATATTAATTTTTTTTTTTTTTTTTATGTTAATTTATTTAATATGTACTAAAAATAAATACTTTTTTGTCTTTTGGCTTGATAAATAGAACAACTCTTTACAAAATTACTATTGCTTTATTCTGTTAAACAAATACCCTTTAACTTTTAAAAATAAGTCGACTGTAATATAATAAATAATTAATGAGTTCTATATAAATACGAATGTCAGACTCCTAAAAAAACACAAAATTGCTCTTTAAAATAAAACAGGTCTTTCTAATTACCATGTCCAAAAAGAAACTATGTTTAAACCAAACGGCTTGTTTTACCATTTTTGTTTTGTAAATTAGCGTCGAGATGGTTGTAAAGGCAGGCGTTTTTATGTCGTAATTAGGCAATATGTAAATGTTTTGTTTCATAAACTAAAAGTCGGTAGCATCTCTCGCTTTCTCTCATTTTTTATTTCTAACAATTCACATTACGTGGGATTAACGAAAACTGTTCAGTAATGCTTTCCTTTTTATAAATTTCTCGATTTAACTCCACAACACAAGGAAGGGACGCATAAAAATATTGCAAAACGGCGCTTTCAATTAAAAGCTGCTCATACGTGCGCTGCAGACACGAGGCTCGCTATTTTCATCGGAGAGCCTCCTTTATGAGGAGGAAGAAGAAATAAGCTATTTTCGGGAAATTGCCTTATTTGTTCGAATAAGAGAAACTTGACAGAAGAAAGTCGCCGAAGCATGGCGTCTCTGGAGAGGTTGGTAAAAGTAAAAAAATAAAAAAAGGAAAAAAACCCTTTATTGTATTAGTAAACAAACACAAACAATTTATGCTCTTTCCTTATTTAACCCTTTTTGCTGGCCTTTCCCCAAACAGCTTTTGTCCAAAACTGTTTCCAAAATCGTAAAAGAATCGCATCGAAGCATAAGCCTAGAATGAGCAACATAAGAAGAAGAAGAAAAAAAAAAAAAAAAAAAAATGAGAATAAATTCCTTTTCCAGTTATTCGCAATGGATTCTCCTTCAGGGAGTTATTTCGGTGTGGTTTTTATGGCTTGTATTGAGCTTACACCAAGTTTAAAAACGAAGGTTTGAAGAAAATTTTCCAACTCCCGAGAGAACTGCTTTTGTGCTAGTGAAGCCATCTGTTGCAAAATTAACTACTATTTATCCTCTAAAGTAAAAAAAAAATGTTGTGAAATAGTAAAAATGACCAGCATTGTTGCACGGTTACGGAAATTAGCTTTTTCTTTCGTCGTGCCTCGTTTCTTACGAGTTGCACAAAAAGGAAAATGGCAATTAAGATTTTATTTAAGACGCAAAGAGAAGTTTGAATAAATAATTCTTTAAACCTTTGAAATTAGCTAATGTTTAATGTATTACAGAGGCCAAATCGTTTAAATGCAGGTAGCTTTTTCTATCCATTCAAATTAATAACAAAGAAAGATATTAGTTCCTCAAACTTGAAATGTTTTAGTGGTACGCAATAAATAATCAAGGTAGATTTAAAATCTGTAATAATAAGAAATATTTAACTTTATTTAATACTTAACGACCTATTAATTAATTTATTTTCAATAAGTATTTATTAATTTATTCACACATGTATGCAAATCGCACAGCTAAACACATGTTGATATAAATAATTATACTGATAAATTTTAGCATTTTTTTAATTACCTTTTTTTTTTATTTTATCATACTTTAAAATGCCAGGTACAATTGTATTTCCTATGACTATATTGGAATATTCTATATTTATGGATGTGAATTGAATTCAGTGTATAGTGTATTTTTGCGATGTAAAAAAGAATTAATTTAAATAAATAGTTAGGAATTGATTTAAATAAACAGTTAATTTTGAATATTTATTTTCAAAGTTAATATTTTATTATACTCAAATCATGGCTCGACTGTAGCATTCTCTGTCAGTGTGCATTCTTCATATAAATATTCCTTTTCCTTTAGAACAGAAATGCTAAATCTATTGATGTGGGAAAAATACAATATGGTAGATAAATTTTTTATGGTAAAGATCAATAATTTTTTCCTTTAATATATCTGAAAAAATATAACAATATTCCCCAAACTACCTGAAATACATTCTATACATGAAGTCCTTACGCCACAACCACCATTTTACTTCTGACTTCATTATACTCTCTAAATGAAGATACTTTGCCACTTTGCCATTAAGATTTAATTTGCGAATACAGTAGAACGTCTGTATGTCGAACTTCAAGGGAGACGCCAAATAGTTCGAGTTATAGAGTTTTCGACTTACGGAGGATTTCGACTTAAGCAGATTTTGTAAGGAAATATTCGACTTGTAGAGGTTTAGATTCTTTCTAACTTATTTTGAGTTAAAATATTTAGAATATTTCATAAATTGATTATTCTATTTTCTATATACTCATACATTGTTTTCTAGGAAACAATGACGTGCATTGTCGGCAAATCCTTAAAGCCGATAACTTATTTTTCTTCGAGCTATGGAGGTAATTAGTTTCAATTGATCGAGTTGTAAAGGTTGTAAAAAAGATTGTAAAATCAAACATTGCTAATGTTCGAGATACAGAGGTCCAATTTTTTTTCGAGTTACGGAGGGAAAATATATACCAAAATGGCTTGTGGGGATTAACTAATTATTTCAACTTATAGAGGGTAGAAATTTCGAGTAATGGAGGTTTTGGGCTTGAAGGGAAAAGAACAAAAATTTTTTCGAGTTGTGGAGGTTTTCGACTTATCGAGGTTCGATTTAAAGAGTTCTACTGTATATATTTAATTTACAAGTTTTCAATTCATGGCTATATTTCTTTCACTACGAATATATACATCCAATAATTCTCCAAAACGTATTACAATATGAAAGAAATTATTTTGTGGTTTGTAAATAATGTGATATTATGTAACAATATATTACCACTAAACTAATTACAAACATATAAAATATTAGAGAAAATATTTCAACTCTTTGAAAGAATCTTTTATATTTCTCTTTCATTTTAACATCTGATTTATAAATTTTAATCCAAAATGCAAGCGATAAATCTTATTTTAAAACTGGAATCAGCAAAAGAAATAAACACTAACACAGCTACAGTAACCAAGGAATTGCATTCGATACATAAATATGCTCCCCACCACCACCCGGATCACTTCCATCAACGTCATCTGACTTCATTACGCTTTCTTAATCAAGATGATTTGCCATAAGATTAAATTAGAAATCTTATTAAAATCGAGCTCAAAACCAACTTAGGGATCTGTTTTCGCTGCACCTGTCAGCAAATCTCTTCCGATCATTAATCTTTCACGTCGTCTCACAAGAACGTCCTCGCTCGTGACATTCACTGAATTATTGCAGCTTCACAAATACTGGCGGTTGAATGATTTTTCCAAATGATTCGTCCTTTTATGCACATGCAGCCACCTGATAAAGTGCGTTTCGAAAGACGGTTTTGTCTTTATTTTTCTACAAGTTTGCTACTTTGTTGTTTTCTTTGCAGTTGTTTTAACGGTGTGTAATTAAATGCTAACGAAAATGAATGGGAGCTTTCATAATTTCAGTTTTGAAAGTGTTTGTGTGTTTATTCATTTCGATTTCATTTGTTAAAGGAAAGAAGGATTTTTTAAAATTTTCTTCCAACGAGAGTAATTTATTTGTTCTTAAATGTAATTAATTAAATTGGAATAAATTTCATATTCAATAAAATACTTGCGTGATTGAAAATGAGGGGGTAATAAGTTTAATTCTATATATTTTATGACAAAAAGCTTTGACTCTTAAATATGACAATAATTAATTCAAAATTAATGCAGTATTCTGTTAAAGTTCATATTTTGAAGTTTCCATATTATTTATTGAAAATTGACTTTCTGTTGAATTATTTTAAATAATAAGTTTTTTCAGGTTTTGTTATCGAAATTACTAATTTTTGTCAACTTTATTACTTTCTAACTTCTTATGTTTTATAGTCTGCAATTGGCGAAGCAGCCCAATGGCGGCCAAGGCCGTCTACCTACTGGCTGATTTCAAGACAGAAGATTTTCTATGGGGTAAGGTTGTAAGTCCAATGCTTTTGCAGTCATATCAGATAGGTACCGACGGTTTAAAATAGATTTCGTACCACCACAAACATCCACGTCAGTCCATGGAAAGAAAGAATCGAATTTCGAATACGAATCCGAAACCTGTCGCACCGAGCGGCAGAACGCAAGTCACTCAGCCATCAGGCCCTTAGTATTAAATAGATATCATAATTTTAATTTAATATATAAAAATAAATTATTCTTTCTTGAAATTTCATAAACATAAAACTTTAAAAAAATTTATAAAATTTAAAATGTTTCCTTTTAAACAAAATTTAAAAGTACTAATGATTTATTAATTTAAAGATTCTATATTTAACTGTCAAATTTTGTTTAAAATAATTTGAGAAGAATCAAATTCTTTTCAACTAAAATATTCAATATTAATAAAATTTTATAAAATATGATATTTAATTATATATTTGTAATTTCATAATATAATTTTCATATCATATATTTTGTAAAAAATAACATTAATAAAATATTTTATTATTAACTACAACATTTTAAAATTATTTTTCATTTTCGGATATTTTTAAGAATATTGTAATTAACAAAAAAGAAAAGAAAATTATATTTCTAATGAATTAATTTTTTTAACTAATATGTGGGAAAATCATATTTCTAAATCCGAATGTCAGACCCCAAAAAACACAAAACTGCACTTAAAAATAAAGCAGGTCTTTCTAATTACCATTTCCAAAAAGAAACCATGTTTAAACCAGGCGGCTTGTTTATCATTTATGTTTTGTAAATCAGCGTCGAGATGGTTGTAAAGGCAGGCGTTTTTATGTCGTAATTAGGCAATATGTAAATGTTTTGTTTCATAAACTAAAACTCGGTAACGTCCCTCGCTTTCTCTCATTTTTTTTTATCTCTAACAATTCACATTAAGTGAGATTAACGAAAATTGTTCAGTAATGCTTCCGTTTTTCTAAATTTCTCGATTTAACTCCACAATAGAAGGAACGGACGCATAAAAAACAATGCAGAACGGCGCTTTCAATTAAAAGCTGCTTATACGTGCGTTGCAGACACGAGGCTCTCGATTTTCATAGGAGAATCTTCTTTATGAGGAGGAAGAAGAAGAAATGAGCTATTTTCGGGAAATTGCCTTATTTGTTCGAATAAGAGAAACTTGACAGAAGAAAGTCGCCGAAGCATGGAGTCTCTGGAGATGGTGGTAAAAAAGAAAAAAAAGAACCCTTTATTGTATTGGTAAACATAAACAATTTACGCCATTCCCTTATTTAACTCTTTTTTTGCTGGCCTTTCCCCAAACAGCTTTCAGTCCAAAACTGTTTCCAAAATAGTAAAAAAGAATCGCATCGAGGCATAAGCCTGGAATGAGCAATGGAAGAGAAAAAAAAAGAATGAGAATAAATTCCTTTTTCCAGTTATTCGGAATTGATTCTCCTTCAGGGAGTTATTTCGGTGTGGTTTTATGGCCTGTATTGCCCTCACACCAAGTTTAAAAACGAAGGTTTAAAGAAGATTTTCCAATTCCAAAAAAAAAAGAACTGCTTTTGTGCTAGTGAGGCCATCTGTTGCAAAATTAACCACTACTTATCCTCTAGAGTAAAAAAATGTTGTGAAATAGTAAAAATGTCCAGCATTGTTGTACGGTTCGAAGAAATTGGCTTTTTCTTTCGTCGTGCCTCGTTTCTTACGAGTTGCTCAAAAAGGAAAAGAGCAATTAAGGTTTTATTTAAGACGCAAAGTCAAGTTTGAATAATTTATTCTTTTAGCTTTTGAAATCATTAAATGTTTAATGTATTACAGGAGCCAAATAGCAAACATACAGGTAGCTTCTTCTTTCTATTCTTTAATAACAAAGAATTAGTCCCTCAACTTGAAGAGTTTTATTGGTATACAATAAATAATCAAGATATATTTAAAATCAATAATAATAATAATAATTTTAACTTTAATTAATACTTAACTACCTATTAATTAATTTATTTTCGATAAGTATTCATTAATTTATACATACATGTATGCCAGTCGCACATCTAAAGATGCTATATATGTTGATATAAATAATTACACTGATAAGTTTTAGCTTTTTATTTTAAATTAACTTTATTTTATATATAACACTTTAAAATGCCAGATACAATTGTATTTCCTATGATTATATTGGAATATTCTATATTTATGGATGTGTATTGAAATCAGTGTATAGTGTATTTTTGCGATGTAAAAATGAAAAAGAATTAATTTAATTAAAATAGTTAATTTTGAATATTTTTTTTCAAAGTTAATATTTTATTACACTCAAATCATGGCGCAATTTTATCATTCTCTGTCAGTGTGTATTCTTCATATATACATTCGTTTCCCTTTAGATCAGAAATGCTATATCTCTTCCTGTGGGAAAAATACTACAGTATGGTAGATAAATTTTTTACTACCAAAATATTTTCAAATAAATTGCGTAAACTGAAATTTTAATAACAAAGCTTCCATTAAAACATATCTGCAAAAATATAATAATAATCCCCAAACTACCTCAAATGCATTCTATACAGGAAGTCGTTACGCAATTATCACCATTTTACTTCTGATTTCATTATAATTTGCCGTAAAGATTTAATTTGTGAATATATATTTAATTTAAAAGTTTTCAATTCATGGCTATATTGCTTTCACTACGAACATATACTTCCAATAATTCTCCAAAACATATTACAAATATGAACGAAATTATTTTGTGGTTTGTAAATAATGTGATTTTATGTAGCAATATATTACCACTAAGCTAATTATAAATATATATTTATCAGAGGAAACATTTCAACTCTTTCGAAAGAATCTTTTATATTTTTCTTTCATTTTAACATCTGATTTATAAATTTTAAACTAAAATGCCAGCAATAAATCTTATTTTAAAACACAGGAACAGCAAAAGAAATAAAAACAAGCACAGGTACAGTAATCAAGGAATTACTTCAGATACATTCGATATTTAAATCCCTCCCACTACCAGTCCCAACACTTCCATCAACGTCATCTGACTTCATTACGCTTTCTTAAAATCAAGATGATTTGCCGTAAGGATTAAATTAGAAATCTCATTAATCATGTTTACATCAACTAGAGCTCAAAACCAACTCTATTTTTGCTGTACCTGTCAACAAATCTCTTCCGACCACTAATCTTTCACGTCGTCTTACAAGAACGTCGTTGCTCGTGACATTCACTGAATTATTGCAGCTTCACAAATATCGGTGGTTGAATGATTTTCTCCATGATTCGCCTTTTATGCACATGCAGCCACCTGATAAAGTGCATCGGAAAGACGGTTTTGTCTTTCCTTTTCCCCACGTTTGCTACTTTGTTGTATTATTTACAGTTGTTTTAACGGTGTGTAATTAAACGCTAACGAAGATGAATGGAAATTTTCATAATTTCAGTTTTGAAAGTGTTTATTCATTTTGATTTCATTTGTTAAAGATAAGAAGGAGTTTTAAAAAATTTCCTTTCTATTAGAGTAATTTATTTGCTCTTAAGTTTAATTAATTAAATTGGAATAAAGTCATATTCAATAAAATACTTGTGTGAGGGAAAGTGATGGGGTAATAAGTTTAATTCGATATAGTTTATGGAAAAAACTTTGGCTCTGAAATATGGCAATAATTAATTCAAAATTAATACAGTATTCTGTTAAAGTTCATATTTTGAAGTTTCCATATTATTTATTGAAAATTGACTTTCTCTTGTATTATTTTAAATAACAAGTTTCTTCTGATTTTGTTATCGAAATTACTAAATTTTATCAACTTTACTTTTAGTGACAAAAGTCTTGGGATACTTCTAAATCTTCTCCATTGGCGAAGCAGCACAATGGTGGCAAGGACTCAAAAGTCTACCTACTGGCAGATTTCAAGACAGAAGATGTTCTCTTTCGATGGGGTAACGTCCATCAGTCCAACTCTTTACAGTCATATTAGGCACGAACAGACGGTTTAAATGATTTCGTCCCATAAATGCTCCATGTCAATCCATGGAACGAATACGAATCTCGAATTTCGAATCCGAATCCGAAAAATGTGGCAAACCGTGCGTCAGAACGCTAGTCATTCAGCCGTCATGGACCCCTTAGCATTAAATAAATATCATAATTTTCTTTTAATATATAAAAATAAATAAAACTTTCGTGAAAATTTTCATAAACATATTTATTAAAACTTTAAAATAAATTTTCCGTCCTTATTTAAAATTTAAAATGTTTCCTTTTAAGCAAAATTAAAACTACTAATTATTTATTAATTTAAAGATTTTGGTTTTTTAACTGTCAAAGTTTGTTTAAAATAATTTGAGATAGTATTGAATTTAATATAGTATTCTGTTCAAGTTTAGAATTCGGCATTTCCTGATTATTTATTGAAAAATTTCTTTCTCTTTAATTAGCTATGTAATTTAAATAAATAGCTTCTTTTGATTTTAATAATAAAGTTACTAAATTTTATCAACTTTATTACTTCTTCCCAAGTCCCTTATACTTTATAGCCTTAAATGTTCTTCATTGGCGCAACAGCGTAGGGTTATCTGTACTACGCCTAACGATCTTTTGCAATCCTACTATACCGGGACATACGGTTTAAAGTGGATTCCTAATCACTACAAACAGCCATGGCACCGCCCGACTTGAATCATGTGGCATGGAGCGCCAGAGCGCTAGTCATGCGCCATTATTAAAATATTTTATTAATAATTATAATAACTAAAATTATTGTTACAATATTTTAATATAATTTTCATGCGGATATTCTCTTAAGAATACTGTAATTAAAAAAAAGAAAAGAAACCAAAAGTAATTCATTGGGAAAATGCTTAACTAGCATATTGGTTTATGGACAACAACTAATTTTCAAAAAAAAAAAAAAAAGCTATCCCATAAAATTTAAATATACATAAGCAATAAAAATAAACATTATTTAAAAATTCTTTTATGTTAATCTTTCCATTAATCTGTACTGAAATAAATACTTTTTTCTCTTTTAGCCTGATATTTAAAGCAACTCACCAAATGTTTGCTTTATTGGGGTAAGGTAGTAGTCACTCTTTTAACTATTAAACCGCTTTTAAAATGTCATGTTTGTAATATATTAAATAATTAATGGAGTTCTGTATAAATTCGAATGTAAGACCCTAAAAAACACAAAACTGCACTTTTAAATCAAAACAGTTCTTTTAATTACCATTTCAAAAATAAACTATGTTTAAACCAGGCGGCATCTTAATTTTCATTTATGTAAAAATAAATAAAAGTCGAAGATTTTGTAAAGGCAGGCGTTTTTATGTCGTAATTAGGCAAAAATTAAATGTTTTGTTTCAGAACCTTAAAAAATTTAACGTCTTTCGCTTTCTCTCGTTTTTTTATTTCTAAAAATTACATTAATTTAACGAAAATTGTTCAGTAATGCTTTCCTTTTTATAAATTTCTCGATTTAAGACGACAGAAGGAATGGGTGCATAAAAAATAATGCAGAACGGCGCTTTCAATTAAAAGCTGCTTATACGTGCGCTGATATTTAACACGAGGCTGGCTATTTTCATCAGAGAATCTTCTTTATGAGGAGGAAGAAGAAATGAGCTATTTTTAAAATATTTTATTTGTTCGAATAAGAGAAACTTCACAGAAGTCGCCTTTCATTTACGGAGATTCTGGTAAAAGAAAAAGAATAAAAAAGAAATAAAGAATTCCATTGTATTGGTCACAAACAATTTTCTTATTTAATGCCTTTTCTTCCTTCTGGCCTTTCCCCAAACAGCTTTCTGATCCAAAACTGTTTCCAAAAGCGTAAAAGAATAAAGCATGAGCAATATCTCTAGAATGAATAAGAGTGGAAATTTAAAAAAAAGGTTGACAAATAAATATTTTCCAGTTATTTAAAAATGGATTCTCCTTCAGGGAGTTATTTCGGTGTGGTTTTAAGCCTGTATTTTTTTCTTTAAAGAAAGTTTGAATAAGATTCTCCAATTCCCAAAGAATCTGCTTTTGCGTTATTGCCATTTGTTGCAAAATTAACCACTACTTAACTCTGGAGAGAAAAAAAAAATGTTTGTGAAATAGAAAAAATAACTAGCATTGTTACTGGTTAAATTGGCTTTTTCTTAAGTCGTGCCTCGTTTCACAAAACTGCACAAAAATAAAAAACAGTTCTTTTAATTATTTAAAAATAAAGTGAAGTTTGAAAATTTATTCTTTACCGTTTCAACAAATGTTTTGTAAATTAGAAAGTGAAATAGTAAAACTGCAGGTAGTTTTTTTTCTATTCATTAATAACAAAGAAAGCGATTAGTCCTTCTAGCTGAAAGAGTTTTATTGGTATACAATAAATAATTAAGATTACTTAAAATCAATAACAATAATTTTAACTTTATTTAATTCTTAATGTCCTATTAATTTATTTTACTTTTAGTAAGTATTCATTAATCTTTTCATATTAAGTCCAGTGACAAAAGGAATGGGATAGCAATATGCAAATTTTCAGATGGCAGTAGCATCGCGTAAAGCTGGTATAAATGCGCTGCAGCACGAGGCTTTCATTTCTGTTCAAGTTATTCATGTGAAGAGGTTTTGATTTTGATGATGACCTTATTTGTTCGGGAATTAACAGACTTTGAACGCGGAAGTCGAGCTAGACGCATGGGTCATGCCATTTCGGAAATCGTTAAAAATTCAACATTAAAGAATCCACTGTGTCAAGGTGTGCCGACAAACAATTTCAGGCATAACATCCCACCATTGGACAGCGCAGTGGTCGACCGCCTGCAGCTTAACGACCGAGACCGGCGACGTCTGCAAAAGTCGTAAATTCGCAGACAAGCAAAGACTGCGTCAAATAACCGCAGAAATCAAGTGGACGTACAAGGGACTTGTCTGTTAGAACTGTGCGGATAAATTTGGCTTTCTTGGGCTATTCGGAAGACCGACTCGAGTGCCTTTACTGACAGAACGTTACATCGCTTGCAGCGACTCTCGTGGGCACGTGCATATTGGTCCCTAGATGAATGGAAAACCGTGGTTGGTCCGATGATTCTCCGATTTCAAAAGAGCTGATGGTAGGGTTCGAGTTAGCGATGCCAGACCCTGTTGCCATGGACCCAAACCACAAGGCACTGTTCAATCTGGTGGTGGCTCCGTAATGAAAAAAAAAATGTTTTGAAATAGTAAAAATGACTTAGCCTCTGGTTACTGGATGGTTGACTGGAAATGCTTATGTTCAGCTTTTGGAGATCACTTGCAGCCATTCATGGACTTCCGCACCCAAACAACGATGGGATTTTTTGGATGACAATGCGCCATGTCACCGGGCCACAAGTTTGCGATTGGTTTGAAGAACATTCTGGAATTCAACAAATGTTTAATGAATCGCAGAAGTGAAATAGTAAAACCCATTGAGCATTTATGGGACATTCATTAAGGTCTGTTCGTGCCCAAAATCCTGCACCATCAACGCTTTTAAATTATGGACGTCTATTGAGATACAATAAATAATTAAGATATACTTAAAATCAATAAGTCCATTTTAACTTTAGTTTGCAATTCGCCGGGCGAAATGGCCGACACGATTTATTTAAGAAGTATCCCATGACTTTTGTCACTTCAGTGTATATATATATATCCAATCACACTGCTCAAAACATGTTGTTATAAATACTTGCACTACTTATTTTTGGCAATATTTATTGCCAAAAATTTAGCATATTATATTTTTTTCGATAAGAAAAAGTATTTAGTTAGAAAAGTATTTTAATAAGAAAGTAAAAAGTATTAAGTGTAAATATTAATAGAGAGTTCTTCGATGAGTCGACCGGAAGTTTTTTCTCTGAAATGACTGTTTTCCAAAATGAGCCCTTTGTGGTTTCGTGAATCACGCCGCGTGATAATTAAAGTCTGCTACAGATCAGACAGTTTGATTCAATAACTCTGAAATTCTCCGACCTTGGAGTGAACCGCACTTGTGATATAATCGTGTACTTATGATCAAATTAATATTTTTAATTTTCATTTCTTTCTATAATAACCGAGAGTTCTGTATTTGCATATATATATATATATATATATATATATATATAGTGCTTGTAGATTAAAATTATAGTGTTCCCATGATTCCCTGATCCCATGAAAATGGCCCTCGATTTGTGCCATTATAGGTCTAGTATAAGCCGAGACGTTACAAGAGGATGCACTGAAAACAGAAACAAACCCTAAAACAAAGAATATTCTTCAATAAATACAATTAATAATATTATAAGAATTTAAACAATTTTTCTAATCTAAGAATATTATTTTAGATGCATAAAATAAAATAAAATTGATTCAATTATATTAAAAACAATTATATAATAAACACCCGTGAAATACGAACGGTCTGATGGCCAATTGGTTAGCCATCTGGCCATTGGTACCACAGGTTTCAGATTCGAATTCTGGCGGTGGCATGGATGTTTGTTAGTGGTTTGGAATCCCCATTAAGCTGTAGGTCCTGGTCTGTTTAGATTAAAGTGTAAAAAAAATGATCGTAGAGCGACAAACCAAACTAAGGCTATGAAATACGAAGACATACAAAACACGTGCAGTGCAAGACTACAATTATGTCATTGTAATTTTTAAATTAATCATCAGAAATAGTCATGTATTCAATACATTATCTTCTTCAATGTAATAAATTTCATTATTATTATTTTTTTTTTTTTACAATATTTGTTAGCTAGATAACTGATAGATACTTCGATGAATAGAAATAGGGCATTTGACCCTAAGCAATACATCTTGATCTATGAAAACATCATCCTTACCATGGACGCCATTTTGGTAAAAACCCAAAGATGATAATGAAAAAATGTTTTATTTATCCATTCATAAAAATAAAAAAATAAAAGTAAAAATGCTTTAGAATTTTCAACAGCAGAAAAAAACCTTATACGAAATTTAAAAGCAAAACTAGTTCTTTTTTATTTACGTTTCCATTCCTTTTCTTTAATAAAATGTTTGCTTTACTTTCGAAGATTCTTTTTAAGGAGAAAAATTGTGATGTAACATCAGGAAAAAAAAATGTACAAAAAAAAAAAAAAAAAAAAAAAAGTTAAAAAAAAAAACAACAAAAAATAAAAAAAAAAAAAAAAAAAAAATCGAGCTTCGAAGAAGAAAATATAGCAACTTGGAAATGGAAGCATTCTAATCTTGATGAAAAGGTGGCAAATCAATCAAGAAGTAAACAAAAAGAAAGCATCCTCTGGATTCTAAAACTCAAATTTTTCACCGCCAAAGAAAAAGACTTTGTGCTCCAGAAAAGCTGAAAGAAAATCAAGCGGATCTTCTTTTCACGCCAAGGTGTTGTGTGTATTATTTTCTTCTTTTCTTCTTTATTCGTTACTTATTCCATGATGCAGAATAAACTACAAAAAGCCCGCGCGGAAAGTCTCGATGAAAACGAATAGCAACCATTACATTTTTGTTTTTGTTTCTTTTTTATGGATCGAAACGAGCTCTTATCGGTTTTGAAAATGCAATATCGGTGCGGATCGGCGATCTGGGTTTGAGCCTTAAAGCCATTTTCTTTCTTTTTTTCTTAAATTAAAAAAAATATATATATTTCATTTATTTTATTTTATTTATTTTTTTTTTTATATTCCTAAGATGAAATGATTAAAAGTTGAAGAGGTTCGAGAAAATTTAAGCACAGAAAACTAACAAGAATGCATGTTTAAATATGAAATGAAATGTTGTTGGAAATATTTTACAATCATCTTTTTGTAGAAAAATAAATACAAAAGTACTTGAGAATAATTTTTTTTACCTTTCTTATAAATAAACAGTCTTATTACTTTTGAAATATTAGGGGTTTTTTTTGTTAATTACTGCATTTTTTTTAACAGAATGGGTACAGATTTAACAAAAAAAAAAAAAAAAAAGGTTACTATTATTGTTATCGGGAAAAAAAAGTACATTCTATACGAACAATATTTTGATATTAAAAATGTTTGTATTTTTCCTGAATTACCAATTGTTTTGATTACACAAATTGTTTCGATTACCAAGTGTTAAAAATAACTGATATTGTATTTTACATTGTCTTGTATTGTAACCTTGAGATTTATGTTCGCTGATGCTGCTTTATCTAAATTTATCCAAATGCTGTTAAAAGAATTAGAATTAGAGATAAAAGAATTGAACAAAGGTGAAAATTAAACATTTAAAAAGGAACTACTCTGGAACTCGAATTTCTTGATTCCATTACCCGTGATGTATCACAGATTCAATTTTAAAAGAAAGGAATCGTCGCACATACTTTACAGCAACCAAAAGAAAATAAACAAGATAGTTAAATATGAAAAAGAAAGAAATGGATAAAACAGCAGATCAAATAGACCATAATATTTCAATAATTGAACGATGTTTTTTAGTTTTTATTTTTCTTATTTTTAAACGCAGGAATTGGAGTTTTAATTGTAGGAGAAGAGAGTTTTTCATTGCTTGACTTATGGAGGGGGAGACATGTTATATTTTCGGTGAGCGTTTTAAAGAATTATTGAAAAATGGAAACCTGTCTCTGACAGATTTCTTTAACAAATTGTTGTTTCTCTGGCTTGCTGTTGAAACAGTTTTGTAATTTCATTCCTTATAATGAAATTTGAAGTAGGACCAGCTTTTACTTTAGAGGAAAAAGTTTTTCTTCCGGGTGAGATATAATCTTTATAGCTTCAATAAAAGAAAGTCTATTGAGAGTTTTAAATTTTGGGAAAATTTTCTTCAGCTTTACGTTTAGGGCAATTGATGTCAGTGGCTTTGTGTTTTCATGCCGCAATGATTAAAAGTTGAAGAGGTTCGAGCAAATTTAAAACACAGAGAACTAACTTCAATCAACGACAATACACGTTTAAATGAGAAACGAAATATTGTTGGAAACATTTTACAATCCATTTTCTGTAGAAAAATAAATACAGAAATACTTGGAAATAATATTTTAACCTATCTTTTTAATTAAGGCAATCTTACCATTTTTATAAATATTATTTTTTTTTTTTTGAAGACCTGTGGCTGACAGATTTCTTTAACAAATTGTTGAGTTCCCATGGCTTGTTGAAATAATTTTGTAATTTCATCCTCTGTATAATGTAATTAGAAGTAGAGTTAGCTTTTACTGTAGAGGGAAAAAGTCTTCCTTCGGGGTGTGATATAATCTTTGTAGCTTCAATAAAAAAGTCTATTGAGAGTTTTAAATCTTAGAAAATTTTCTTCAGCTTTACGTTTAGGACAATTGATGTCAGTGGCTTTGTGTTTCCCCCAGCGAAATTGACACATTTGGGAACTTGGACTGAGCCCATTTCCGTATAATTTTGGGCACTTTTGGGCACAGGCAACTGAATTTTTACAATTTGCAATTGGATGGGCATAGGATTGGGATTTATTACATTTACTGGGTGTACCGTAAAACAGAGTAATTTTTTTGTTGTGTTGCTCATAATCTGATATTCTGGCAAGATTATTCCTAAAATTGTGACTAATATTGGATTTAAAAAAATAGTCTTGTTCTTTTTCTTTGCAAATTGCCGAAGTTCTGTAACGGAGAAGTTGTTTACTTCTTCCAATTCCATTACAAGGTCTGTAAGTGATATATCTGTCGGAATATTGTGAAGTAGGAATCTGGTGGAGATCTCTTCAGGGCAAAGAGATGGTTTGATTGGATCGTCCAGTATTTTTATGGTTGCCAGTTTTCTGGCTGTATCAAAAATGAGTAGTGGATAAGATTACCTTGTCATGTCTAGTTATATTCGTATAGTCAATGTACTTCAAAGCAGTTACTTTTTTACGCTATGCTATCTTTTTCTATGCTATCGCTATGCTATGCTGTTTCAAAAGATGATAAGATATGAAATTAAGGTCTGCGTCGGAAGTGTGGATGTCGGATGTATAATCCAATAAGATTGGGGTTTGTATTGCTGTCTACCATACCAAACTCTAAACACGCCTTCTCAAAGTGTAGGGTATTCTTGAATTACATGAATTTACTAAAGAAAACGTATAATTAGAAATTAAAATAGAAAATAAATATAAATACAGGTGGCTTACCTGAATTGAAAAACTAAATTAAAAAAGTAACAAAAGCTATACAACCAGGACAACTTGACACGAAATCAAATGGATAAAATGAGATAAATGCAACTCTAAACTTCCTACGATCCAAAACCAATATTATATTTCAATAAAAGATAGTACTTTTGCTTTCTTAATGATATCTACACTGAAAAACTAAATGGTAATCTAGTTTGTAATTACTAATGTTAATATGTTAAAAGGAAGTATTAAGGTAAATATTAATGTTAAAAGGAAGATTTATTGAACTATTTACACATAAAATTAAAAACAAATACTGTCTGAAATAAAACTAATGAACTAAAACATTCTAACTAAAACTAAAACATTCTCATAAGAGTATGAGAATGTTTTTCATCTTTGTATACGCTTAAATTTGCTAGAAACAATTTAGATTTAAATGTTAATGTTTTATTTTTAATGTAGAAAAAAAACAAAACAAGAATTTCACATATCTTGGATTTTTTTGATCTCATCTTTTTTTAACCTGAATTATACAAATTTGCAATGGAAATTCTTTGTGAAAGAAAAAAAAAAAAATTAACTTGAAAAGTGCTTTCAGTTTAGAGTAAACAATCGTCTTTGTATTACTAATGTAATCTCTAGAACACTTTTTGCTCTAAAAGAACGCCTCCAGCCCAATGGTAATGGATTAAATGTATTTCAGACACGTTTAGAGGCAACGATGTTACCATTAAATTCTTCGTAGTTACTGAATTACCTCTGCAAAGTTGTCCAAGGAAAGTTTTACGTGGCTTCTATACTAAAAATACTAATCCATTTCGGTTAAATTTATCGCTTGTCAGCGGAATCTTTGATGTCAGGGAAACAATTTTTTTTTTGCTGTATTTTCTTCTAATGCTACGAATTACTAATTTTCACTAAAGGTTTGCTTAATCGAAAATAGTAATTCATAGTATCACTTTTTTTTTACTATGCAATATATAAATGTCATATATTTCTTTATTTCAAAAAATATTTACCAAAATTTTCATTAAAATTAATAGTGATTTATAGTTGTTGACTATTAACTCTAAATACAATTAAATATTTCTAGATATCTTGCATAATTCAATATAATAATTGCATAATTTAATAAATACAAATTCATAGCATCATTTTTCTTAATGTGTTAAATTTAGATGTCGTAGATTTCGTTATTTGAAAAACATTTACCAAAATTTTCATTAAAACTGATAGTAATTTATAGTTATTAACTATTAAACCTCAAATACAATTAAATATTTCGTTTAAATAATTTGCGACCTGAGGGCCAATTGGCTAGTACTCTGGCCAATCCTGGCAGCGAATCCTGGCGGCAGCATAGATGTTTGTTAGCGGTTGGAATCCATGTTAAACTGTAGGTCCTGGTCTAATTAGTCTAAAGTGTGTACAAAATAATTGTAGAGCTATAATTGCTGTATTTATATTCTTTATAAAAATAAAACTTTATATTTTGTGCAAGTATTACAGCAGGGCTAGAAAAGTTTAAGAAAAAGTAAACCAGCCCTAGATTATTTATTATTTAAATTTAATGCATGACGTTTTGAATACAATTAAAATATTATTAAGTTTGTATAACAGTCGTTTTGGAATAAAGAATATTTTTATTGACTATGTATATTTAAAAAGTATTTTAGTTATTAAATCTTAAATTTTGCTGTTTTTCTGATGCATTATAAATTTTTTTTAAATTTCACAATAATTTTTATATTTATTATGACAGCTGTATCTTGATATAAAAGCTACAAAAATCGTAACTTACTTCATATCGATTTGTGACAATGGTAAATTCAGAAAGTGTTTCAATTATTACAATTTCTTATATATGTTTTTCTGTTTAAAAAAATTAATAATAAAAGGTTTTTGAAAAAAATTAAATGGAAATATAATGTATAAGTAATAAGTATGTAAGAAATATATATTGTTCTCGTCAATAACACTAACACTCACACATGTTCTCTTTCACAAGTGGACACATATCACTCACACACTTACACAATAAAAACCAAGGTTTAAAACTTAACAATCACTTTATTTACACGACACAGAGCTGCAGCCACTTTCGGCCGTGATGTTCTCTCTTGCCACTCTGGCGTTACACTGATCAGACTCACACTTATGAGCTCGCAGGCGCATGTGTACACACACACTTTTTTCGCCGCTAGGGGTATCCTTGCGCGTTGGCGCAGTATATATATATCAGTATCTAGCAGGCATATTTGGGAATATGGCTTAATATTTTTTATTGTGTTTGTATTATTATTTAAATGTCATAATCCCTACCAAGAGAAATAAATATTCGCTTGAATTTTGTACCATAATATTACTGAGGGTGAAAATAATTTTTAAACAAATTAAACTAAATGGTCAATGGTAAAATAGATAAATTTATAAGTCAATACATAATATGAAATTAAGAAATATTCAATTGTAATATTATAGTTATTTACCGTTGAAATATTATTTCAGACATTATTACATATGAATTGAAACTTATTTTAAACTCAAATATTTCATCACAGAAATTTCAGAATTAATTCATGATAAATGAAGTTATGTAGTGGAATTAAACTACATGATAGAGTATTTTAAATATAATAAGCAAACTGAGAAATTTAATTATGGGATTCATTGATGATTGATGACTATCGATCTAACACGCAATCTAATCAAAGTTGAATGCATATGATTCCATCTAAAATAATGGTAGAAATGTTAAGTTAGAATTCCTCGCTGAAGAAGTAATCGTCACCAGAATTGCTTTTCCACCATTGTTTTATAATAACAGTATGACTCTTTAAAGATTTTTAAAACACAACAGGTATAATGCATCCATTGTACAATGTATCCACAGCAGGTACGATATATCCTGTTTTTATAAATTAATAATTGGAGGTTTGAAAAAAAATTAAATTGAAATATTGTTGGCCTTCTTCTTTTCTTTTCTACAAATAAATAAAAGCAGCATATATTTTCTTTTCTTCTTCGAATTTGCAGAATACACCAATACAATCCAAATTCTGTAAAGAATCCTTATATATCCTTTTATATATGTTTTTATAAATTAATTAATTTAATTGAAATAAAATTAAACTAAAATATTGTGTGTTCTTCTGCTACTTCTTTTTACAAATATTATAAATGCAGCATATATTTTCTTTTCTTACTTCAAATTTACAGAATATACCAATGCAAATCCAAATTCAGTAAAAAGTTCTTATATATCATTTTATATATATTTTCTGTTTTTATAAATTAATTATTAAAAAGGTTTAAAAATTAAATATTGTGTCTTCATTTTCTAATCGTTCTGTTGGCCAATTGGCTAGAGCTCTGGTCTTTGGTACCACACACTTCAGGTTCGAATTCCTGGTGTGGCATGGATGTTTGTTAGTGGTTCGGAAACCCTTTAAACTGTAAGTCCTGGTGTAATTAACCTAGAGAGTGCAAAAAAATGACCGTAGACAAACCAATCTTTCTTCCACTTTTTACAAATATTATAAAACTAGCATATATTTTCTTTTTTATTTCAAATTTACAGAATATACAAACACATATCCAACACATAAACCATTATTCTGTAAAGAATCCTAATATATCCTTATATCGTTTATATATGCTTTCCGTTTTTCAAAATTACTGATCAAAGTTTGAAAAAAAAAAATTAAACTGAAATATTGTTAGTCTTCATCTTTACAAATATATAAAAGCAGAATATATTTTCTTTTCTTATTTCTTCAATTTATAGAATATACCAACATAAATCTAAATTTTATGAAGAATCTTTATATATCCTTTTATATATATTTTCTGTTTTTATAAATTAATTATTAAAAAGGCTTGAAAAAAAATATTGTTTCTTCTTCTACACGGCCTGGTGGTCAATTGGCTAGCACTCTGTGTGTTTGTTACCCCAGGCTTCAGTTTCGAATCATGGCTTGGCATGGATGTTTGCTTGTAAGTGGTTCGAATCCACATTAAACTGTAGGTCCCGGTCTAATTAGCCTATAGTGTGCAGAAAATGATCAACCAAACCAAACCTACCTCCTTTTACTTCTTTTTTACAAATATTATAGAAGCAGCATATATTTTCTTTTCTTCCTTAAATTTACAAGTACACCAATACAAATACACATTCTGTAAATAATCCTTATATCCTTTTATATATATTTTTGTGTTTTTACAAATTATTAATCAAAGGTTTGAAAAAAAAAAATTAAAAGTGTGAAATATTGTGGGTTTTCATCTTTTTTCTTTTATACAAATATATAAAAGCAACATATATTTTCTTTTCTTCAAATTTATAGAGTATACAAACACAAATCTAAATTCAGGAAAGAATCCTTATATATCCTTATATTTATGTTTCCTTTTTTTTAAAATTAATAATCAAAGGTTTGAACTGAAATATTGTTAGTCTTCTTTTCTTCTTTTTTTACAAATATATAAAAGCAGCATATACCAATACAAATCTAAATTCCGTAAAGAATCCTTAATTCAAAGAAGAACCAATAAATCATTTATTTGCCTCTTTTGGGAATATTTTTATCTTTGAACTTTTGTCTTTAAAAAGCGTCTCCCATAGAAAAAGACCGAGTCGCATCACAACACGCGAAGAACAAGCATTTCAAGAGCAATGGAAATTTATGGAGGCGATTTTGAAGATAAAGTGATTTGTGGCGCCATTTTGCCCTCTATTGCAAGGAGAAAAGGGTTCGGGAGGAATACATTTATTCAACCTGTAGCTATAAACGTTTATTCTTTACCTTAATTCTCGGTGGGGCTCGGAGAAAAGTATAAAGAAATGAAAACGTCCATCATCTTTTGATATACGGCTGAGCGAAACAATCAAATCAAGCGGGCCAAAAGCATGAAAACACAAATGAAAAATGAATGCCCCCTCCTTCCTATTGGTTGGGGGTGGATATGAGGGTGGGGGTGGTAGAAAGATATATTTTCTCCATCCCCCCTCACACAATCCATCGTACGTCGTATGCCAATGACAGAAAACAACGTGTCCCAGTCAGGTGTGTAGAATGGAGCAATTACTGTAGATGTCGTTTATTTTGTATGTGGCAGAAGGAAATTTAAGAACGACCGCTGCTGTGGTTGAATTACGTTGAATGTATCGATGTCTTAATGCATTCGTGTCAAGATACGAGCGGGCGTATCGTAATGGGGGAATAAAATATGTAGCATTTAGTTCCATGGTTGTTGTCAACTGAAACTAATTCTTAATAAGCAACTTTTTGGTAACTTTTAAGTTAAATAAATAATTAAATTAAATGAATGATTGCTTTCAGAATTTCATTTAAAACGAGAACTGATCGTTTTCAGTAAAACTTAATTTTATTATACGATTGGTCAGTAATAGCTTAGAAACTGTTCAGAATAGGATTAGTTGTCGTTCCATTAATTTTTTGCACACTTTTAGGATGATGAGATAGGGACCTACAGTTTAACGTGGATTCCGAACCACTCACAAACATCCATGCCACCGACAGGGATTCGAACCTTAAGCTTGTGGTACCAAACTCCAGAGAGCTAGCCAATTGGCCATCAGGCCACCGTTTAGAATAGTTTTCCGAATTGAAGAAAACAATGTGCTCGTAACTCGTCTTCGTTGAAGTCGAATCAGAAGTTCCGCGGCAATGCCGAGAATGAGCATAATAAATCTATATCTTTCTGGTAAGTTTGAGGTCGTGAACTCACCAACTGCCGTATTGGATAAATTGATTCCAAACTGCAATGGTACAATGTTAGTGAATTGTAATAGGCACCCGAGTAACGCTGAATCTACTACACATGCCGGCAGTTATAGTCGTGAAGGGTTTCGTTTGTCGTCATTTTTGGGACATTACTTCGGCATTTTTTACTTTGTATTCATTTTTTTATGCATTTGGTCACTCTACGGGCATTTTTTGCACATGGGCTAATTAGACAGCGACCTACAGTTTAAAGTGGATACCGAACCATTAACTAACATCTATGCCACGACAGGATTCGAACCTGAAGTCTATGGATTCCAAAGGCCAGAGTGCTATCCACTTGGCCATCAGGCCGCCAGGTGGTAAATGAGCACATGCCAAGTGTTTGACTTTTAAGAAGGGCAATAACGATATATTGTAAAGAGGTTGGTGATATTTTTTAAATAATAGATATCTTGTGTTAATATATTGGAAAATAAAAGAATAGAGGAGAAACATCATTTCATTTACTTCAGATTAATTTAAAAATGCATCTAGAGAAAACAAATTGTATTTTCTTATTAATTTGTTTTAAATTATAAGAGAAATATACACACATACATATTTTAATTCAAGCTGACTTATAACTTTTTAAATTCAAATTTAGTTATATATATTAGTTATAATCTTTAATTATTTCATAAATATAAGCTTTAAAAAAAGCTTAAAAATAATATAAAAAGATATAAAATATATTCAGATATATTTATAATAATATGAAAAAAAGATATATTTAGATATAAAAAAAGCTTTCATAACAATAAATTTCATTCACTTTTCTTGTAAGTATTTATCGTTTATCTTTAAATTAAAATAATTCATGCCTATAATAAGAACAAGTAATATAAAAAAAATTTTTTTTAATGTCAATTCCTACTTTTTTTCGCTATATTGCTGAAGTCCTTTATAAATAATTTTGTATTCATTTTTTTCTCTGGCGCCATCTATTGGTAGATATATGCAACTTAAATCTAAAAAACTAAAAATTAATTAATTAAATTTAATGAATGAATTAATATTTGAAAAACTGCATTAACATCAAGTACCATCCATTACAAGTTAAAAAAAAGTGTATATGAGAACTTGAGGGGGATGAAAAAATGTATTTTATGAACTATTGACAATTTGAACAAGATATATATAAGGTAGAGTGTGAGCTAATAGAAGGAATTGAAAAAAAAATGATGAATATTGTTTCGTCTTGAAAAATGTAAATGTCGCCATATCCACGCCAACCGCTATGGAATACAAGGCTTACATTGTTTGGTGTGTTTCACGGTATTTCTTGGCACACTTGTGCACATTTTCTTTCGGGCATCTTGTTAACGAAACGCAAACCAAATAACGATATTTCAAACAACCACTATTATTTAAAAAAGAACTGATGGAATTAAATGAGACAATTTTGAAACGTGGACAGAAAGAATTAGAGAAAAGTAAAATCCTATTTGAAAAAAGGGAATTCATGAGGCATGTTTAAAATAAAGCATCCAATTGAAAATGTAAAATTAATGTTATGAAAAAAAAATTTTAGGTTGTTTAATCATGATTCAAAAGAGAATTGGCAAAAATAATAATATCTCGATATAAGGTTTTTAGTTTTTAAATGGCGTTTTTAGAAATAATTCTTTTGTCTTGATGTATGTTAGAGTAGAAT
>BPLR01001900.1:0-16021 GCA_021605095.1 Caerostris extrusa
AAATATATTAATTGTTTTTATCCCTTTATGACTCGTAACATGGATTCCATGAATGTGCTCTAGATGTTGCTGTCGACCAAGTGGGATAGAAACAACAACAAGTATTCAGAACTAGGAAAATATATTAATTGTTTTATCCTTTATGACTCGTAACATGGATTCATGAATGTGCTCTAGATGTTGCTGTCAGCCAAGTGGGATAAGAAACAACAACAAGTATTCAGAACTAGGAAAAATATATTAATTGTTTTTATCCTTTACATGACTCGTAACATGGATTCATGAATGTGCTCTAAGATGTTGCTGTCGACCAAGTGGGATAGAAACAACAACAAGTATTCAGAACTAGGAAAAATATATTAATTGTTTTTATCCTTTATGACTCGTAACATGGATTCATGAATGTGCTCTCTAGATGTTGCTGTCGACCAAGTGGGATAAGGAAACAACAACAAGTATTCAGAACTAGGAAAATATATTAAAATTGTTTATCCTTTATGACTCGTAACATGGATTCATGAATGTGCTCAGATGTTGCTGTCGACCAAGTGGGATAAGAACCAACAACAAGTATTCAGAACTAGGAAAAATATATTAATTGTTTTTATCCTTTTAGATTTCAGTAACATGGATTCATGAATGTGCTCTAGATGTTGCTGTCGACCAAAAAATTAAGGATAAGAAACAATAGTATTTGTTTTGAGCTTCAGAACATATTTTTGTCAATCTCATAAATTTTAATAGATTCTTGAAACTAACATTTGGTTACGACTACGGTTTGATAGCCAGTAAGATTAAGTTTTTTTATTAGAGTAATAAATAAATAGTATTTATGATCTTTTGTGTAGGAGAACGTATTACTGACAGCGGTTTTTATCTTTCAGTTTGTAATACATATGAAAACATTTAATCAACTTTTCATTAAATTAAATCTGAATTATGTTAAAAATGTTTAAAAAATACCTGTTATATCAATGAAAAAAATAATATTGCCTTATGATTAGATTACAGTTTGTGCATTCTGACTGCAGAGTAGTGTTGTTCAAGTGTTTAATTTTCTCCCTATGCAAGAAAACATTCTGTAAGTTTGTTGAATTGTAAATTTTGAATGTTAAAATTGTATATCTGAGTAGCTATAAATCTTATTTCGTTTTTTTCTACTGTCAATTTTATGAATGACAGAGTAGTTTAAATTCAAAAAATTAAAATATTATTATTTACAGTTAAAAATAACTAATTTTGTTAAAATATAAAAATAACCAACTACAAATATTTAATTTTTCAAGTTTAATTTTAATGTTATTTTTTAATTTCAATTAAACAAAAAAAAAAATTTTTTTTTGTCTAAGGAATCAAAAATTTCCTACCAATCAGTAATTTATTAATATTAATAATTCAAGTTTTTATTCATCAAAAGAATTTTTTTATCGTTTAATTAATTTGCTCGACTTTATTATTACTTGTGACTTAGATCAGGGGTCTCCAAACTTTCCATCCTTAGGGCCATACTATTTACTCCAGTAAGTACCAAGGGTCAAAACCGTTTTAATTTTTCTGTCATTATCTATAATTTCTAGACTAGTCGCCCAGTACGCACTCTGAGCGAGCATACGCTTACTAAATTCGCTGGTTCAATTACTATTGTGTGTATCGATACGACCGTGACCACTTGACGACATCTAGTGGTCAAAAGCGGAAATACGTAGGTAATATCCTTTATCGCTAACATATGGCGCTAGTAATATCGAAATCGCGGTAACAATTAAACATTCGTGAATAATCTTATTGGTTCGAGAAAAGTTCTGGTGTATTCCCTCTCACTTCGAAATCGCAGTAATTGGAGTATTTACACCGATCTCTGTATTTTTTTTTATCCAACTTATTACAGCAGCAATAAGCTATTCGCTGTCGCGGGTCGGATTGATGACACTGGCTGGCGGGATTTACGGCCCGCGGGCCGTAGTTTGGAGACCGCTGACTTAGATGAGTATTCATGTAATTTTTCACTTAATTCACTTTACAATTTTAATTAAGATTTTAATTTATATAACGGGGAAATATAACATATGAAAAACATTTTCAATTCATTTTTTTCAAAACATTTTGAAATATAAAAGTAAATTTAGCTTTGTATAAATAATGGCATGAATAAAAATTTTCAATACTAATTAAAATAGAAAGAGTGACGCTTGGTGTTAAAAGTAAAATCACTCACATAGAAAATTCAGAGTCAATGTCTCCGCTGCTAATGAGCCGTAATGTTTCACAAAATCTTTCCAATTATTTGAACTCATGACTTCATTGGGGTGATTCAGTATATACTCTTGCGCAAACTTTTTCATATCATGGTCATGGTGGGTGTCTGCGAAAACCAATAGTTCGCAAGCATTGCTTGAACATAGATTGTCTTTCAAGATGGAGGAGCATAGGTCTTTCAAAATGAGAAGCTCATACTTATCGGCAGCTGCGTATAACAAAGATGCACTTTCCCACCCAAGTGCTTCCAAAGTGTCAGTGTACATGTACAGGAGCATCCGGTGCATGGTATCGGCCTCCACGTCTTGAATGTCGACACATTTCTTCGACGTTTCTTTTTCATATCATTTGTAAACATAGCTTTGAACACAGGTGATCTCGCACTCAGAATCATACTGTGCACCTGAAATGTTTCTGTTCTTGTTTGAAGTTTTACGTCGCACAGAACCCGATCCTCATACAATGTCTTGAGATCCCTTTTAGAGAACTTGGCACGAGTATTGCATTGTCATCCTGCTGTCTGCTACGGGTAGTTGGCACAAAAAGATGGGGGAATAGCAAGTGTCTCTAAACAAACTTCGGTTAAAGTTTCATGACAATAGGAAAATTCACATTTAAGGGAGAGAACATTGTTTGGTAGATGCACATCTCGATGTTCCAACAACTTATTTTTGTGAGAAAAATTGGAAATTTGTGAGCAAGCTTATCCTCACTGCTTTTGAAGTAAATTTCATCCTGAATAGACTCGGCAAGATTTCCAGCAATATCTAGAAGAATTGTGCAATTACAAAAATTGATCTTATTATCAATCAGGGCAATTTGAATTTGAATTTGTTCTTCTAAATTTGCTTCTGAAGTAAGAAACAAATTCATACTTAGTAGAGGAACAGGAAGGAATGCCGAATAAATTAGGATTGATTTCACATCATTTGAGTTCATGGTATTAAAATCGTTCAAAAGACCAAACGAAGGAAGAATATCCTTTGTTTCTTATTTCGCTTGTTGAGCAGTGTATGGTTTTCTGCGTGTCATCTTGGTTTTTCCACATTCTGAATCGCAGACGCATAGAATCATGTGATAAGTATGCATCTCTTCTTTTCTTAAAAACTATGTCTCGTTCCACGAAATCAGAAAATCCAAGATTATTGCGTAAAGAAGAATTATTTTTGTTTTCGAGAAGTGAGAACTGATCCATCAACAGCGAGAAAGGCAAATTCATAATCTACTCTGTAATAGTCCAGCTACGCCCAAGTTGCAGAGCTGAACGCAATGAAATCCTCGTTGGATTGTACTAGTATTTTGAATGCTACTGTACTTTTAAAAAGCAACATACAAAACGGCGGAGAAGCTATTGATCTTTCTGGCATAAGATTGACGTTTTCAAGAATCCACGTGAAGCTGAAAAACTCCTTTTGAGTGTCGTCGCATTCAATTTTTTCTAATCGAAGGATTCATGAAGTCATGTGACAGAGGACTTGGAATTTGAGGAACATCTGATGTTGAGCAATAATGATGCACTATAGGTCCAGTCAAGCAGGAAAATTTACATGCGAGAGAAAGGGTATCATGAAGTAGATATTGGTCTTTGTGTTCCAATATGGTATTCTTTGAGAAAAAAAATTGGAAGTCTGTGAACTCGTGTTTTGAAAATTTTTTCCTTAATAGATCGTTCTGGCGATCCCGCTACGCCTAGTAGAGATAGT
Source organism: Caerostris extrusa (assembly GCA_021605095.1). Lineage (NCBI taxonomy): Eukaryota > Metazoa > Arthropoda > Arachnida > Araneae > Araneidae > Caerostris > Caerostris extrusa. The sequence goes on from BPLR01001900.1 coordinate 3,960, forward strand.
TTGCAAAAGCACAATTTGACTATGGCTTCCGTTTGAATAATTTCAATTTGAACCAGTTCTTCGGCATTCATTCCTTTAGTGAAAAACAAGTTCATGCTCAGTAATGGCTCGCCACAGAATGGAGAAGGGACTATAATAGATTTTGTGTCTTTCGAATCGATAGTGCTGAATTTTCCAACTGCCAAACAAGAGAAACTCGTTCGATAGACGGGAAACTTTTGGCGCAACAGTGTTCTGACCGGGAAAGGTCTCCTTCGCTCCTCCATATTCTGCAGCGGAGAGTGAGTGTCTAGTGGCAGGTACACGGATCTTTTTTCGTTAAAAACTTCATCTTCGAGAACGAAGTCTGAGATATTGATATAAAATAACCAATGATTTTCTTCTTTTCTTGAAATCAGGACTGAACCATCTACGGCAAGAACTGCAAGTTCATAATCCACATGAACTTTCTCGTTATTCTGCATAATTCCATGGAAGGAAACGGCGATGTAATTTCCATTACATTTTTGCATCTAGATTTATACTTAGGAAACAGGGATTCGAATTCAATTCCCGCACGTAGAAATCTGGAGAATCAATAACTTCATTCCTCAAATAACTAATGTTTTGGACAGTCCAAATGAAAGTAAAGGAATTTCTGTTGTCGTCTTTGGCTTCTGCAAAAGCAGATTTTATGAGAAACTCAGACATCTTCCACTTAAATAAAACAGAGCAATAAATATTTAGAAAATAAGGAGTATTTTCTAAAAATAACCGATTCCAATTGTGCCTTTTCGGTGTGAAATACGATAATGAGGCAGTCGAAACCTTTAGCATTTACAATTTTTTCACTGCCTCCCTCATCAGATATAATCTTTTTTTTTTTATCATTATTTTTAATCTGAAAAATTTGAATTGCTACTTTTATTTATCAAAAAAAAAAAATAAATAATGACTAATAATAATACGATAGAACAATGAGAAGTTTTTAATCGAAAGACGATTTTCTTTTTCACAGACATTTCTGATAAAAAAAAAAAAAAAGGTATGGCATTCTAGCAACTGCATCAAATGAATTTTTATTTTCAATTTCTTCTATTAGCTCACATTCTCCTATATATATCTTGTTCAAATTTTCAATCGTTCATAAAATACTTGTTATTCATCCACTCAATTTCAAATGCATTTTTTAAACTTGTAGGGGATGACACTGTATGTTAATACAGTTTTTCAAATATTAATTCATTCATTAAATTTAATTAATCAATTTTAGTTTTTTAGATTTAAATTCCGTGTATTTACCAACAGATGGCGCCAGATGTAAGTAGGAAATTTCAACTTGAAATGAAAACTTTTTTTTTAAACTTGTAGTGGGTGACACTTGATGTTAATACAGTTTTTTTTCAAACATTAATTCATTAATTTAATTTAACGAATTAATTTTTAGTTTTAAATGGGAGAAAAAAATTTTTTTCTTATCTAAGATATTTAGCAGGATATAAATTTAGGAATAAATACCATCAGTGGCGAAGCGTGTAGATCGCTGGAAATTTTTTTTTTTTTCCAGATTCTTTTTTTCATTCTGGGTTCTAGTCTGAGTCAAGGAGGGAACAAAATGGAAAATGAAACATGTAAATAAATTAGTGAGTGAGAGAGAGAGAGAGAGAGAGAATTTCTTCTAACTTAAAAAAAAGGAATGAAAATTATTTATAAAGAACTTTCTGCAATATAGTGAAAAAAAGTAGGAATTTACTTCAAAATTTTTTTTTTACTATTACTTGTTTTTTATATTCTCTAGAGATGGTGAGTGGTCCGATGGCCAATTAGCTAGCGCCCTGGTCTTTGGTAACACAGGCGGTGACATGGTTGTTTGTGAGTGATTCGGAATCCACTTTAAACTGTAGGACCCGGTGTGTTTAGCCCAAGTGTGCACAAGATGACCACAAATCAAACCAAACTAGAGATGGAGAAAACAGTTAATTTTGCGTGTAGGTGTTTACTGTTTACGCTAATATAAATTACGTACGTAATGATAAACGCGGCTGGTATGTCCGCCTGAAATGTCTATAAACATACTGCCCGTAATGATAAACGAGGCTGGTATGTCCTCCTGAAATGTCTATAAACATCTACAAACATATTGCACGTAATGATAAACTGAAATGAGAATGGTATGTCCTCCTGAAATGTCTATAAACATACTGCACGTAATGATAAACGTGGCTGGTATGCCCATATTCTGATAAAAATGTCTATAAACATAATGCATTTTGTAAGTCACCTCAGTTTGAACGCCTTCGGTTAAAATACGATCCCAAAGCAAATAAAAATAAATTGAATGAATCACTCATTGGCTATTAATTCGAATTCCAGTCCAGGCTATCATTCAAGTTTGGATACCATATGGAGTCGTAGGTCTTGTCGTTGGACCCAAAGTGGCTAAAGTACCATTAAGAGAATTCAGCAAGATAATATTTACTATTGTGTCCAAAAAAGTAAGACCAATTTTCAATTTAAAATTCCCGGGGCAATGAAATTTCAATTTTGTTTTTCTTTTCATGTTGCTGGCACTGTGCTTAACATCCGTGTGGAAATTTGACGTCAAAATATTCATTAGTTTTTGAGTTACACTTGGCTTTGCGAGACGCTAAGACTGATTCCGGCGATTTTTGAAATGTCTCAATTAATTGAGCAAAGAACTTGCATTCAATTTTTTTTGCGGAAACATATAGAATGTTACAGAAGGTATTCTGTGAGCATTCCTATATCGGAAAGAAATATTTAGAAGTGGTTCAAAGAAGACAGAGAACGCGTTGAAGACGAAGAGCCCTCTGGTCGACCACCAACCTCAACCGACGAAGCTCACGTCCAAAACATTAAAGATTTGGTGCTGGCAAACCGTCGATTTACAATTTGAGACCTTGCTGATGATGTTGGAATTTCAAAATTCCATTTTAAAAGATGTTTTGGGCCTCAATTGTTACAGAAAACACTGAATGTGCGAGCTCACACTGCATTTATTCTTCGTGACCTTTTCGCCAAAAATGAAACCCATATCTTTCCACAACCAGCGTAACATCGTGCGACTTCTGGCTATTCCCTAAACTCAAAAGACCACTCCGGGGACACCGTTTTGAGTCGATGGAAGAGATTCAACGTGAATAACCGCACGCTTGGAAGGCCATCCCTGCTGATGACTTTTTAGCATGCAATGAGGATTGGAAAAAAAGTTGGCATGAGTGCATTGTGTCCGGAGGGAATTACTTTGAAGGCGATGAAATAAATTTGGAAGAATAAATAGTTTTTGAAATAAAATAATTGGTCTTACTTTTTAGGCACAGTAGTATAAGCATACTGCATTTTGTAAATCACCCCGGTTGGAACGACTTCGGTTAAAATACGATCCAAAGCAAATAAATAAAATATGAATGACTCATTGGCTATTGATTCGAATTCCAGCATTCAAGGCCAGACTACAATTCAAGTTTGGATACCATATGGAGTTGTATCCAACCAGGACTTGTTGTTAGACCCAAAGAGGACATCATTGAGAGGACTCAGCAATATATTGCTTTTATTGTAACACCAAGCAGAGAAAGAATTTTTCTACATTTTTTTGAAGTTATCTTGAATTTCCAAAAATATAGAAAAAGCTCATAAAGAGAATAAAACTCATACCACTTTGAGAATGCACTTTCTGATAATAATTCAACTGCAGATATGATTAAATATTTTTCCAATTATGGGAACATAATGCATCATATTTTTCTTAAAATGTTATATGCTTTATGTATCCTTTGTATAGTTTTTCTTTTCATTTTTTATCTTACGATTTAAACTAATATTTATTGGTCACTGATGTGAATTTTCTGTTTTACAAATGTGGTATCATTGCAATTTATTATATTTTTATTTTATCTACCTTTTTCAAAGTATTGTATATTTTCAAACTTGATATAATTTATTTATATTTTCTGTTTAAAAGTCCATGAAGCTTGTCGTATTCAAAATAATTGAATGTGTAGGATTTTAAAAATTTCAAATAGCGCTCACAGATGGCAGCACGTGAGAGCCTTCTTGAAATAAATTTATGTGATCTTTTGGTGATGAACCCTGGTATTTTATAATTATTTTGTTATTTATCATTAGTGTGAATTTTGTGTGTTTTAAAAATATGGTATCATTGCAATTTATATTTTTACAGACATAAATTAATTTTTTTATTTTATCTACTTTTTCAGGGTATAGCATATTTCCAAACTTGATATAATTTGCTGTGTTTAAAAATCCATGAAGCTTGTGATATTCAGGATAATTGAATGTATAGGATTTTATTAATTTGAAATAGTCTTCACAGATGGCAGCACCTGACAGCCTGTTTGAAATAAATGGCGTGATCCTTTATTGCTGAACTCTCCAAATGAGAAGCGAAAGGGAGGAATGCTTAAAACAAGGGTGGCCAGCCCCGCGGAGCGCCTTTAATATTTTTTGGATCTCCAATTCTTCGGTTTGAAGACGAGTACAAAATCCAATAAATTAATCACAAAACTGACCCATAAATAATTTGTTGACTTTGGCAATAAATCGTGTCATATGTATTGTATCTAGCACTGATGTCTAGCTCTAATATAACTGCTCATTATTTTCAACTTCATACAGCAAAAAGAACTCTATTAAGTAATAAAAAAAAAAAAGGCTTTGTTCCAAAATTTAAACAAAAGAAAGTTTGAGCGTGAAATCGATTTAGGCAAGTTAATTGTGAAGATATATGGTTACGTAGAAAAATTTTAGTGATAACTTTTACAATACGTACATCCTCATTATTATAAAAATATTCATTGAGGAATAATAAAGATGAAAGAGATCATTCATGTCTGCTTTACTACTGTGTCCAAAAAGTAAGAACAGTTTTTCATATTTAAAATTCGCGGGGCTTATAAAATTTCAATTTTTTTTTTTTTTTTCTTTTTAGGTCGCTGACACTGTCCTTGACATTTGTGTGGAATTTCACTTCAAAATATTCATTTTGTTTGAGTTAGGTTTTCTGGAGACTAACAGTGAAAGCAAATAACTTTCATTAAATTTTGTTTGCGGAAAACGTATAGAATCATTCGGTGATCATTCTATATGGAAAGAAATGTTTAGAAGTGTTATAAACAGTTCAAAGAAAACAGAGAACGCGTTGAAGACGGAGCCCTCTGGTCGACCATCAACCTCAATCGACGAAGCTCGTGTCTAAAAATTAAAGATTTCGTGCTTGCAAACCGTCTATTTGCAATTAGAGACCTTGCTGATGATGTTGGAATTTCAAAAGGATCAGTCAATTCCATTTTGGGCCTCAAACGCGTCAAATCTCGATTGGTACCGAAAACACTGAATGCCAGCTCACACTACATAGATTCTTCGTGATTTTTTCGCCAAAAATGAAACCCATATCGTACCACAACCCCCGTATTCCCACCGTGTGACTTCTGGCTATTCCCTAAACTCAAAAAGATCACCCTGGGGACACAGTTTTGAGTGGATTGAAGAGATCCAACGTGAATCGCAGCGCGCTTTGAAGGCCCTCCCTGACTGTTTAGCATGCATTGAGGATTGGGAAAAAAGTGCATTGTGTCCGTAGGGGGATTACTTTGAAGGTGATGAAATAAGTTTGGAACACTAAATAAAGAGTTTTTGAAAAAAAAAAAAATAGTAATTGGTCTTACATTTTGGGCACTGTAGTAATGCAGTGGAGAAAAATTGAAGTATACAAAATATTTCAATATATATGGCATAATAAAGTATAGAGTAATTAATGTTAAAATAAATTAGCACCATAAAGCAAGTTAGAATCATAACATAAATGATAGAAAATATTGCAATTTTAATCATAGAATATTAAAACAAATTTTATTATAAGAATAATGTAACTTATTCTTGTAATAAAAATTGTTTAACAAGTTTATTGTTTCGTTTAACAAGAATAATGTGAAACAAATGGAGTAGAAATTTAGTCTCTATTTCAGTTTTAACTTAGTTCAAAAAAGTTCATTCATTATCTGTACATTGTTCTTGTAAAACTGTTCTGAGTCATATGTTTTATTTTTACATGCTAATATTTTTGTACATATAGTAACTTGAAACTGTGATGATTACAGAGACAGTTGATCGATATTCTGAAAATAATGAAATGCATATGCTCAATATCATATATTCAGGGGTCTGAATGGCCGAGTGGCTAGCACTGTGGCTCTTGGTACCACAGTTACGGGTTCGAGTCCCGGCGGTGCCACGGATGTTTGTAGTGGTTTGGAATCCACTTTAAACCATAGGTCCAGATCTAACATGAGCGTTGCGGGGATATTGTTTCTCTGCTTCCTTAGCTTATCTTCAAGCTACAGGCACCTACTGGGTAGTGCTAAATGAGTAATGTAGGTGCAGCTGTTGCCTATGGCATAAAAAACAACTGTCTAAGTATTTGCCAGCTGCATTAGGAAAAAAATATCTCTCGAATGATGATTTCTTTTTCTGTTGATATGTATAAACACATTAAATTTTCGTAGCGAACAATTTAAAATTTCGCTTATTTAATTAAGAATATTTAAATTTAAATGAAAAGCTCAAAGATGTGGCTTCTGTGGGTAAGTAATATAGAATTTTTCGGCTTTACAAATTTATTGTGCTGATCTCTATCATAAACGTGGAAATTTTTGGCTCGAAGCCGAGTTTGTTTGAAGCCGAGTCCAAATCAATAAAAAAGTCAAAATTCAATAAATTAATCACAAGACTGCTCTAGACCCATAAATAATTTGATGACATTTTTGGCAATAAATCGTGTCATATTTATTGTATCTAGCACTGTTGTGTAGTTCTGATATAATTCTGCTTATTATTATCAACTTCATACAGCAAAAGAACACTATTAAGTAATAAAAAAAAAAAGGCTTTTATAAAATTTATACAAAAGAATGTTTGGGCCTGAAATCGATTTAGGTAAGTTAATTTTGAAGATAAATAGTTACAGAGAAATCTTTTTATTTATAATTTTTGCAATTTTTATCATTATTATAAAAATATTCATTGATAAATTTAATAACTCTTTTAAATCAATACTCTTCTACCAACTGCCAGAAAGATTGACAAACAATCGAATGGATTCTAATATAGTGATGTACAGAGGAGAAAAAGATAATCGCGAAGGGGTTTTAATTCCAAAAATTTAATCACCTTGCCGATATATATGTTATATTCAATAAAATTTAGTATTTAATGTAGGAACAAAACGCATAACAGCAATCTTAAACAACGAAAGAAAAAGTATCAATAAATCATATACAGGTAATAAAATTATGTTTATCAGTTATTGCTCAAAACTTAAAAAAAAACAGATTAAATAAAAAAAAACGATTTTATAAACAAAAAAACTGTGAAAGAAATTTTTAAAAATTAAATAAATAGAAAACTATAGAATTCCAAACTATTTTTATAAAAAAAAATGTATGAAAGAAATTTTTTAAAAAAATAAATAAATAAAAAGTATAAAATTCCAAACGATTTTATAAAAAAGCGTGTGAAAGAAATTAAAAATAAAAATAATAAATAAAAACTATAGAATTCCAAACGATTTTATAAAAAAACGTGTGAAAGAAATTTTAAAAATAATAAATACAAACCATAATTCTAAACGATTTTATAAAAGACGTGGGAAAGAAATTTTTAAAAATAAATCAATGAAAAACTTTCGAATTCCAAACGATTTTAAAAATCACTTGAAATAAATTTTTAAAAAACTATACAATTTAAAACGATTTTATATAAAAAAAAATCATGCAAAAGTAATTAAAATAAACTAATAAGATTAGCTTGTAAAAAAAAAATAATAAATAAACCAATAAGAAACGTTGAAAGTGGTCCAGGACTTCACTGAACCACTTAAAATTTTAAATTAATATGAAAAAAATCCGCAATATTCAATTTATTTCTTTTAAAATTACATTGTCTGACTAGAACCTCTAACAAGTAATCAATTCGTCCATACTTTTCTATTAAATAGCTGGAAGGATGGATGGATATGGCGGAAGGATACTTTAAGCAAGTCAGTAAAGCGGTCAGTTGTAGACTATCTTAATTGGCCCTGTTCAGTTTGTCCCTAGTATAAATGAAATCCGTTTCTTATCTGTAGGTGGAATTCTGAGCACAGAACCTTTGTTGTTAGTATTATTTTTATTGTAAATCGAATCAGAATGCCGACAAGAAGTCACTATAGTGAATATTGTTTTACTAAGACACGTACCCGTTTATTTACATGGACATTTAGACATTTTTCATATGCGCATTCTTTTCCAGCTGAAGCATTTGCTGATAGTATCTTCTCAGTGAATGGTCTACCAGAGGAATTTAACTTATCCATTAAATCAATTTCAAAAATGAATTGTGAAGTTTCGATGTACAACTCTCTGGGAGTATTGCTATTTAATACGAAAGTTGCCAAGCCAACGTCAGTTGATGAATCTAATTTCCCATATCGATATAATCTTGCAAAATTAACCTCTGAAGATGAAACTTTCGGCAAGTTGAAAGATCTACCGAGAGATGTGCTGATTCTCGTTTTTCGAATGAAATTCCCTGGGGGTTATACAATCAAATCTCTGGTACGAGGTCCGTATACTTCAATGAATCGTTTGGATTATCTCAAGAAGTTGTCGGAAGGCATTAAAGCTTTGCCAGAGTCCTTCGCCAAAGAGCATATCCAACTTAGCACTAATAAAGAGGTCAGGTTGGTCAACAAAGCTGTCTGGTGCGCAAAATCCCCTCATTTTGCGGAGTTGTTCCAAGGTGAATTTAGAGAACACTTGGCGAACGTCGTCACGGTAGAAGGCGTGACAAAGTCCGTGATGGAATACCTCGTCTCGTTTCTGTATACAGGACAGCTTCCAGAAACTGATGACATTAAACTGATTTGCGACTTGTACCGCAGTGCTCATAGGTACGAACTTCTTGATCTTCGCGATGCGTGCTGCGATCTGTTGCGAAAGAAAATCAACGTGAAAACTGTGTTCGATGTGTTAAAGATGGCGCTGTTGTATAAGAATGATCTTCTGAAGATATCCATGATGGCGTTCATTTGCGAAAATTTTGAAAATGTCGTTAAATCGGGCGAATGGGTAGAATGGATACACCACGAGCCGTTGGTGGCATTGGAAGCTTTGGACTTTCTCTATTTTTAAAATGGCTGAACTTTCGGCTTCACACTTTGAAGTGGTCTAATGTTGTGGTGTATTTCGGAGTGGTCTACTTTAATTACAATTGCAAATTTACTTATAAAACTAATTCTTAATTTTTAACTTATCATTATTTTAACCAGCGTCTATTTTTTGTTTAGATTACAATAATTTTTATCTGTTAGTTGTGACTATAGTCAAAATTCGTTATTCATAACGAAATGTTAATGTTCTATTTGGAAGTTGGAAATATGTTATTCAAAATGCAGTACCTACTGTAATGGTAAAATGTCATTGTAGTTCGAAGTTTGTATGTGTTTTTACATACTGATGCACTTTCTCATTTTGGTTTTCAAATGTTGTTGTGTTCTGAAATTTTCAAAACAATTAGTTGATCTAAATGTTTTGTGTTGATGATAATAAAAATTATGTTTTAGACTCCTTGTTGTGGTTTTAATTGGGAAAAAATCGGGCTTATTACTTTAACTTTCGAACTATTTTATTAGGTTATCAATTTATTATCGATTATTTATTCATTACAAATCGTTTTTAATCTTTCGAAATTTTGATAATAGTTTTCACAGTAGTTATCTAAAAATATAAAAACTACTTGTAGAAACTACACAGAAATTTTTTTTTTCTATATTCTAAAAATGAACGTGTATATTTATTGAATGTAAAAAATTTCATGACTGTATTGGTTGTACAATAGTTACTCTTTAATATCAGCCAACAAAAACCCATGCAAATTCCAATGTTTCTCAAAATATCTTTTTAATGTAAATTTTAATTTTAAAAAAATGCATTGCATCTTTTTTGAATTTTTTTTTTTTTTTTTTTTTTAATTTTTACAATTATCTTATGAACCCACATGTCATCCCGCGCGAATAGTTTTAAAAATTGATATCACTATTTCAAATATTTGGATATTAACCTTTCACCTAATTAACATGAAGTTGAAAATCAATACCAAAAATTAATTTTACTTTTTTTATTGGTTTAAATGCACGATTCTTTGTTAGGAATAACGTTAACATTATCCAACAGAACATTATATTTTTGGCCACAAAAGTTAGCTTTTCATTTTTTTCAACATGGATCATTTTATTGCAGATATTTAAATTGATGCTTTTTAAATTCTGAAAAGGAAAAAAATCCTTTGTATTTTACGAAACTCTCGGAAAGTCTGTTTAGAAAATAAAATGATAAACATTTTTCATTAAAATTAACAAAATATTAAATTTAACAAAATGAAATCAGTAAAAGCCTTGTATGCGTGAAGTATCTTTAAATCTAAAGTTGCTGAAGAAAAAAGAGCCTTTTTACGGTTCACATCGCTACTATTTTCCACTCTTTAATTTGGGCTAGATTCTATGAGGAATTCTCTTAGTCTTTATCTACATGTCTTGTTTTTCTAGATATTATGTATACCTGAGTAATATGAGTACCTTCAATAATCTTCCTGAATTTGTGGTTTTCTCTACTTAAAAATATTCTCGACGCATCTTGGAGACTGATCAGCCTAAATATGAAAAATCTCTGTATCTAATACGTGTAAAGATGAGGCTTTCTTTGAAACTAAAATAGCATAGAAAGTGAATAAATTTTTGGTAACTTCATTCTAATTTTGGTTTGCTAGTCTTTGTAGATTCATTGGCAAAATAAGTGGCAGTTACAGTTTCACATACATCTCCAACCCGGCCTATCAGGCCCGGGCCTATAATGGAAAAATTTTTAGGCGCCAAAATTTTCAAGGCGGTAAAAATTTGAAAATCGATTTTGTTTTTTTTATCAACTGTAAGACCGAATTTGGCCGGCGCTTCTTTTCTTGCTTTGACAACCTCAACATGTCAATATTTAAAGGGATAGAATTATTTTTAAAAATAATTAATCGTGTAAGTAGTAAAATTTAAAAATATCTAACAAATAGGTACTAAAAAAAGTTTTCGTTAAGTATAGCATTTATCTATTGACATTAGATTTTTCATAAACTTTTCTTAAAAAAAAATCGTATCGTATATATTTACGTATTTATCTAAGTATTCTGCAACAAATTGTTCTAGTGAATATCTTTTTCACCCTGAAAAAGAGTGAAACATTATTTACGTGCAGGTATGAAGCGAGAGATAGATCTAACGCACTTACATTGAAACAGCAAATAATAGCAACAGCAATATTTAAGCATTAAATTAGTTCAAGAGGGATATGTCATTAACACTTTCATGGATGAAAGCAAGAAACAAATATATGATTAATTAGATATGATTTATTTCTTTTTAATTAAAAACGTTTATTCGAAATTGTATGTTTAGTTATTGGCTTACCAAATATATATATATATTCAATACCTAAATTTAATTCCAATCCATTATTACTATTCGTATTATTATTATTATTATTATTATATAAGATTGTCAAATTAACTTGGGGCTAGGATCCATCGAACCTGAATCCATCACAATATACCTGAATTACACCATATTAAAACCTTTTAGTTTATCCAAATTTGTTTGGTACCTTAAAAATGGATACGAAAAATAACATGTTTACTACATTCACTAACAAATAGCACTAGCTTTTAACTCAATAAAAAAATTATATAACCATATAAAATAATAATTTCAATAAAAAATTACTTTTATTTACGAAAAATTACACAATATTAAAACCAATACACAATATTACACAAATCTTTTAATTTACAAATTTTTAAAACCTTTAGTTTTTGTTCAGGAATTTTACATCAAAGGCTGATACGAAAAATATGTATTTTATTCTTCAACTCAAATAGCATAGCTTTTAACTTCAATAAAAAAATTATATATTTCATATAAAATAATAATTTCAATAAAAAAATTACTTTTATTAGCAATGCGTAAC
>BPLR01001901.1:0-25919 GCA_021605095.1 Caerostris extrusa
AATATGTTTAAATATAAATAATTAAAGGACCCTACAATAATGATACCCAAACAAATAAACAATATTGTAGTATCTTTCCATGTATTGTTATATTAAATAATTTCTACTTTTATTTAGAAAAGTTAAAAAACATTTCATTCTTAGAATTACTTATTTTTCATTATAGTATAGAGCAATTAATAACATGTCTCTAAGAATGATTAGTTAAAATGTAATTTTCCTGAGTAGCCATTCGTGTAATTTAAACTACATTATGTCTTCATTTCTTTCAAAAAAAATTCTTTAAGATTACTATGAATTAATTTCCCGTAATGAAACATTCTTAAGGCATTTATTACTATTTAACCATCTTAGTGTTTTTTTTTTTTCATTCCTATCAATTTAATTAGACTAAAGAGATTTCATTTATTACTTAAGCTCAAGATTTGACTAATCTCTTAATCGATCGAAACGGAAAACGCATTTAACTAACTAGAAAGTAATTGCTTAAAACTAAAACTAAAAACAGAAGCAGGAAAATAATAATTAGTTCCAACCATGGCAAGCAAATCCCATTTTTAAGACTTATATATAAAAATAGCCTCACCGAATGTTTTAGAAAAGAATAAAGAAACCAAAGAGAAACAGGAACGAGTTAATTTTGATACAGCAGACTATTGTGACACCCGTGAAATTAATGTCGATTTCAACCGTAAAAGCGCACTCATTTATAGCGAAGAAGAATGAAGGACGAAAAAAAGAGAAAAGAAGAGAATAATGAAACAAGTGGAAAACGAAAAGGAATGAAGAGAAAATGTAACATCTGGTCGGGAAAACCATTTGTTCAAGTGCAGGTCCGCGTGAAGTCGGCGATGGCAGAAGTAGAAGCTGCAAAAGTAAAAAAATAGCCACTCCTCAACGACATTTATCAGAAAAATGTCTGAAATGCTTGTTGATCTCTAATTTTTTTTTTTTTTCATCTTTTCCTTTTTTTTTCTGGTAAACTGATGAACGAGTTGTGCAATGCTGTGATGATGAGAAAGGTGAATTTAAATTAAGAGAAATGAAGTTGTGTTATGAGTTTTCTTGTGCCTTTTTAAGGTAGGTAAACAAAAGTAGATTCAACTCTTCAAGTGGTTACATTTATTAAGTTGAAGTACCTAAATTACCTTAAACAAAAAAGGAGATGTGATTTTGAAAAATGAGTTAAATGTTCTAGAAGTTCCACATAGTTGTGGTGCAAAAAAAAAAAAATGCAATGTATCACATTTTGTAAAACACATTTAAAAAAGTTACTTTTTTTAAATTCTGAAAAATTCTCTAAATAGTAGTCTTTCACAAACTGGATTTTGTACTTATAAGGATTTTGTTTTATTTAAAATGCAAATAACTCAAGTATTTTTAATTTTTTGTTTTTAAGCAAGAAAATATTTTAGCATTTACGAAAACAAATGTATGTAAATAAATTGTTTGTTTCGTTTAATATATATATATATATATATTCTTTTATTTGTATGCTACATACAAATTTACGTTATAAATAGTAGTTTTATGAAAATGCTATTACACTAGCTTACTTCATGCAATAAATATTTTGTTATATCATTTCCAAGACCTCCATAAAATTGTGCAAAATTCCAATTAAAAAATAGTTAATGATTTTTGTAAGCTTTTATGAAAATTGTTCAGCAGTTTCATTGCATTATTTTCATTTTAATTACAGAAATTTATAATTTCAAACCACAATTTTGCTTTTATTTGCCAAACGCTTGCTACTCTCTAGTATGTTATAGTATTTCTACATAATGACAACATTAAATGTTTCAGATAAAAAAAAAGTAAAATATATTTAAAGGGGAAAATAAAAGTGTTCAAAGGAAGGCATTACAGATCGAACAAACAAATGTCTCTATAGACATTTTTAAACCTTGAAATTTTCTAATAGTTGAAAAGTGAAGATTGCATAATAATATCCTCCACATATCATATTTTGATTGAAATTATGTTTACAAAAATTTTGAAAATTTAATTTTTAATAAAATATGACTGATATTTTCAATTTAAGGAAACGTCTTTGTGTACGTAGTAAAAAAGTAACAAAACTTATTTCTGTCAAATTTTAATTCTACTGAATATATAAATAAATATAATATATATATATATATAGGTAATATATATAAAAATATTATATTTCTAATTAACTTAGTGAGAATTAAATAGACTCATATTTTTTTACTAATGGGTAGAATTTCAACAATCGGAATTAAATTAATGGCATTGTCGTTATAATCCTTCAGAATACTGTTCTGTTTAGTAAATACGAGAGAGATTTATAGTTGAAGAATAGAAAAAATAATTAAAAAAGAAAAATTAAATAAAAAATTGATTTTAAATAAATTTAACATAATACAAGTTTCTTTTATAAAATTAAAACATAATATTCATGTTTTTGATTTTTTCATTTAAAAAACAACACAAGAGAAAAGTTTATTTTTAGGTAACAAATCTAAATCATTTCTAGCTAAAAATCACCGATATCATATTTTGTTTACTTTAAAGTACACATGCAGAATTATAAACAAAAAATAGTTAAAAATATTTTACTTCAAGGATAGACAACTCAAAAAAATATTTAATATACATATAGCTTATAAAAATACTGATGGATAATATAAATAGTTACCCACAAATACAAGCTGCCAAAAATAAACGATTAAGTTTTTTTCATTTAATTCTTATACACTGGATACATTTTTCAGGTTAGGTATAATTGTATTTTTATTTTAAATTATACTAATTTATACAAAATTAGTGCAAAAATAGTATGAGAAAACAATCTATGCCTTGAATCTCTAAAAATAAAAATTCAAAAATTACTCAGAAACAAACAGACAAGAAAAATTGCAAATACGAAATTCAAAATTTTGAAGAACCTTATTTTACTTATGTTATCTACTCAACTATCCATTAATCGAGAATGCATTTTGAATTTATTTTGCTGTCAATAGATGGAAAGTATTTTGATTTCATAGTGACCTTGGTATTACTAATGCAAAAAAATTTAAGTTTAAACTGAATATGTTAATTTAAAAAGGTAAAGTGAGGTGAAGGTGAGGTTTGTAAATCATTTTTGTAACAGAACAATAAGTAATTTTTATTGTTTTAGTTAAAAAAAGCTAAATATCCTTCAAATTGTGGTGATATTTTGTAAATTAAAAATTAAAGCATTTAAACTAACTCATAGAATCTAATTAAAATATATATTTACAAGCCGTGAATTTTTTTGATATAAATTTTCGTTTCAACATTTTAGTTAAATATAATATACAATGAACAACCCATTGATGGGTGATGGGGGATGATATTGATTTTTGCCAAAAAATGGTAATAGTCTCAGCTTTTTTTTACTGAAAAAAATTACCACGTTATATTGATTGAGACGAGGAGAGGGTTTTGTTTCTGGCAGGGCAATTGTTATAGTCTCACATTTTTGAACTGAAAACTGAAAGAAAGTCACAGTCATGCAGCTTTATTCCAAACTCAATTACCACAATTACCATCAATTTTCCTCGTTTCTTAAAACAGTGACTGCAATGAACTTCACAAATGCACCTGAACCTGTACCCTCTTTTATAATAATCGCACCGGTACCACTGAAACAGCTAGTAAGGCTTTGGACTTTATATGCTATTAAACACGACATTTTATCAGTAAAAAATTATTATATCTCATAGATTTATATATTTCTCCATAATATTAATAACATATTCATACTATTAACAATAAAGTTATCATTCATATGAATCAATAAACATATGGGAATATAGTGTGAGCTTTTTATTTCTATTAGAATATGATAACAATTCAAGACACGACACTAATTCAATGGAACATAATCTTCCGACACGGAAGCATTTCAATAGAGAATACCCCAAAAATTAAATCTACATAGTTACATGCTGGGACAACCTTCTTCATCCCGCAGCCTATAACTTTCCCCGTCAAAACAAGGCAGCGTTTTAATATCTATATGAAACTTGTCCAAGCCTCTAATTTAAAGCGTATAAAATTAATGACCTCGAAAGCTATAATTCAGATTTGAGGCGCCGAGCACAATGAATTCTAAAGCGGCCGCTGCGGTGGGTTAATGAAAATGCGTGAATAACTGGATCACCTCCGCTGCGAAGTTTGAATGGTTGAAGAGGTTGCTTCTGGATAGTGGAGGGGTGGATAGTGGAGCTTACAATGTTTGACCAGCTGCCGGATTCTCTGGCTGACCTGACGCTGTCAGTTCTGAAGCTGTCGGGTATTTATCAAAGGATAGTAATGAAGGTTAAATTGACTAGGTGCTGGTTGGAGAGTGCAGCTTTAAGAGTTCTTTGTGTTGTCAGCCTCAATGGATGGAAAGTATCAATTTGATTGGTATTGTGAGTGACGTGTTTGGCCAAAGACTGCAAGAGAATGTAATTTATTATGTTAGTGTAATTATTATAAAGTGAAGAATGAACAACGAGTGATGTAAGGTCTGGAGAGGTCTCGTTGTAAGCAGACTGAATGTTTCTGACAGACTGCTAAAAGCGCTGTCTGACGAATAGATAGACTATCTGTAGGTCGGATAGTCACTTTTTTTGGTGCTTAATAAAGTGTCAGTTGGATTTTATTCTCTTCAAATTGTGGTGATATATAATAATTTCTTTCACGATGAAATATGAGTAATGCTGAATCCTCTACGTAATTGCTGCTATATATCTTTGAAGTGTTTCAGCATTTATTCAGTATAATATTTAATAATGCGAATATTTATTTTTATATATTTTTAAGTGTTTGTCTCAATTTTTAATTTTATTATTAAAATTAAATAGAAATATTTTGTAAAAAATAATGCATGTAATCCTCAAAACAATATTGATTTTTGAACAAAAAAGCAAAAATAACTTGGCTTAAAATTACTGGAGCATTTGTGGTAAGCAAAAAAAAAAAAATAATTTCTTTATAACGTTACACGTTACCTCTGAAGCATGAGTAATAATCAAATAATCATTGCATTAGTAATACTATTATTTCTTTCATGGAGAAATGCAAATCCAGAGAATCTTTTAGAGAACATGGTCCACATTTGTGTTAAATGAATTAAAATGAAAGAAAGATAATGAACGCATGAATGTTAAAATTGAATGCATGAATGTTGAATGTACACATTGATAATTCTGCAACATTCTAAGTTGGCAAACATTCTAATAATTGCATTTAGGTATAATACAACATTATAAGCAAATATTTGAGGATTAAATAGAACTAAATGTCTATATAATATAATATATATAATATTTCCATATTTTTAATGACTTCTGTAATGTTTGCGGCCTGATGGCGAATTGGCTGTCGCTCTGGCCTTTGGTACAATAGGTTTCAGATTCGAATCCTGGAGGTCGTTTGGACGTTTATTAGATTGTTGGGAATCCACGTTAAACTGTGGGTCCCGATCAAATTAGCAAAAAGTATGCAAAAATGACCTTAGAGCGACAAACCAAACTAAATCGCTGATGTTTTCAATATCAGCAAGATAGTAAATAACATGGATATACTTACTTACTTTACATAAAATTATGCAAAAAATATAAAACAAGTCACTTTTTTTTTTAATTTACAGAAAGGCAATTAGAAATCTTTTAAAAAATTCAATTGAATAATTAAATATCCATAAAAATATATTTAATAAATCAAATTTTTAATTTTATTATAAAAATATCAAATTAAAGGCTCTAAATATTACATTTGCAAACTTAATTCAAGTAAAAATTTTAATATAGATATTTAATTAGGTAAAATAATAATACTTAAAAGTAAAAGAGGAACTAATGGTGAGAATGTGAAAAATCGAAAGCATCTAATAACGAATAAATATAAATATTTGATTATAAAGGACATAAAACTCAGAAAAAGAAATGGACAAGAAAAAGTTAATTTACTCTATTAGGTACTTTTTTTTTTTTACTTTGGAAAACGAATAAATAAATAAATGTTATTCCATTAATTAATAATATACTATAAATTCACACGAAAGTTATCCATCAAGTTAATTATAAATAAATATTCACACATATTTAAAAATAAATGTTATTAAGACATATAATAGATATTTTAAATTGCCTTATTAAACCTCAATTTTTAAACGATGTATCAGACAAATATGTTTTCATAAAAAATAGTTTTTTTACATATTTTATTAAGAAACTAAATATGCATGAAAGACTTAGATATACGAAATTTAATAAAAAAAAATGAATACAGATTTTTTTTTTGTTTTTAAAAAGAGAAATAATAATTTTTTTCAGGAATTTTTTGCTCCATTTATATAAACTTTGAATTCAAATCGTTAATAAATCTTCTTGAATAAATCTTTTTTTTAAATATTTATCCCGAATTTTTCAAACTATTTCTAGCCAACGAAATCAAACTTCTATGAGTTAAATGAAAGAAAATTTTTTTCATATAGTACATTAAGCTAAAACAAATAGTTTTTATAAATTTGATATAACTCAAGAATTAAAAAAAAAAAAAATAATTCAAAACCCTGTGTAAATCTTTTTTTACATTACGGTACACAACAGTGAAAAATCATAAAAAAAAACAAAATTAAATATTTAAAAAAACAAATATGTAAACTGGTTTATTTTCCTACAAAAACCACAAAAAAGAAATTCTGCAAAGAATGCAGAAAACAAAAACAATTTCATTTCTATTTACCATGATATAAATGCTAAATTATTGATTAAATGATCATTTTATGACTAATCTTCCGAGTTTAAACATTTGTTTCAGATTTTTTTGCAAGACTATTATTTCTCATCAGTTCAGTTTAATTGTTAGTTTCAACTGCTTGTGCATTTATTAAGCTAGGCATAACCATTTTCTAAACGGAATTACACCGAAATGAGCATCTAATCCAAATTTGTAATCAGATTTTGCTTCATTCATTACTGTTTTTTATGCTTTGCAATGGGACGTGTTTACGGTCTAATGATTTTAAAACGGTTATTGGTTTGCACGCTTTTAAATAGCCTTGAAAAGGATTTACTTTAGCATTCTTCGTAAATATGTGGAGGCGGTTGTTTCTGTTTATAATTAAAATAAAAAATGAACGGGGTAAATTGCCAGTAAAAAAAATGGTTGAATGAGTTTCGAAAAGTAAAATGTGCCCATTAATTTAGTTGATATCACATTGCGTTAAAAACCCGGTAGAACTGGTTTATCTTAATCACATTTAATTATATTTATTTACTTATTTTGTAATTTTTAAATGTTGCAAATAAACATTACTAAATTTTTCAGTATTGCCGTTTGTTTTTTGCTCTTGAGTAGTTAACAAAATTAACATTTTACCTAATTTAACATTTTTATATTTTGCAATTCTCATAAGCTGAATATAATTTGGTTTATCTTAACAATTTAGTTTAGAAAGAAGAAATATTAGAAAAAAAATTGAAATATTTAAAAATAACAATAAAATTTTACTTGAAATGACTTTTTAAATCGTTTAATATATTTATTTAAACACCTTTTAATTTTGGAAATGTTTTTTAATTTAAAATTATGTATTGAAACCGTGCTTCCTCCTACACCCTGGCACCAATGGACTAGCTCTCTATCCTTTGGTACCACAGGCTCCAGGTTCGAATCCTGGCGGTGGCATGGATGTTTGTTAGTGATTCGGACTCCACTTTAAACTGTAGGTCCCGTCTGATTAGCCTACAGTGTTCACAAATGGTTGTAGAGCGACAAACCAAACCAAACCAAACCTACACACTGGCAAAAGCTTCCCCCTTTGGCGTTCAGAAGAAGTGGTCACCAGCCTCGAGACTCTCTCCAGAGAGGAAGTACAGCTCAACCTGCGCTTTCGCTGAGAAACGTTTAATTTATAGTCCCTCATCCCGAGAGGAAATATATTTAGCGCATCCTACGTTTAGCTGAGAATCCTGTTTTTGGCTTAGAAGTGGAATCCTATCACGAATCTATATTAGCATTATATGTTTTTTAATGTGTTAAATATTGTGTGTCTCTTAATTCTATGTGTGTAGTGTTTGTTGTGTAAATAAAGTTGTAAGTTCTCCAACATGTGCCTCAAGTACCTCAACCCAATTATACCCAATTACAATATCTTTGTCCTACCTCGAAATTACCCCTACAATATGGATTTATCTTATAAAAACATGAAAATTGAAAGAATTTATTAATAATTATTTGAGCAATTTTTTTATTCAGATATGTAATAAATTATATCATTTGTGATTTGATTTGAATTTTTAAAATGTGGTTTTTTTTATATTATCTAAATTAAAATTATTTTTTATTCAAAATAACATAATTTAAATAACATAAAAACAATTATCTCATTCATAATTTTTTTAAACAATCCATATTTTAGATTCAGAAGCATAGTACCATGTTTTGATTAATTTCGTAATAAAAGTACTTTTAAAGTAATAAAAGCAAAAATTAAATCAAGTCTGTAAAAAATGCTGAACCATGAAATAAAGTTTATTGCAGTTCAGCCATGTAGAAATAGATATTTTTATTTTCATTTAATTGAGCTGTCTGGGGGATTTTCTAAATCACGTGACTGGAATGGAGTTCAGTAAAACGTTAATCGGCTGTTAAATGAAGGAATTTATTTTATTCTTTTTTTTTTTTTTTTTTTGGAAGCCCAGACATTTTATTCTTTTGTGAATAAATTATATATTTCAAGAAGTAAAATTTATAAAATTATTTTTATAGTTTAGTATTTTATACATATACTACTGTGCCCAAAAAGTAAAACCAATTTTCAATTTAAATTTCCCCGTCATATAGAATTTCAATTTTTTTTTTATTTTTTAGGTTGCTGTCACTGCCCTTGACATCTGTCTGAAATTTCACGTCAAAATACTCATTAGTGTTCGAGTTACGCTTGGCTTTGTTAGATGCTAAAATTGATTCCGGCGATTTTTGAAATGTCTGAATTCATTGAGCAAAGAACTATGCATTCAATTTTGTTTGTGGAAACGTATGGAATGTTGCAGAAGGCATTCGGTGATCATTCCTATATCAGAAAAAGAAATGTTTATAAGTGGTATAAACAGTTCAAAGAAGGCGGAGAACGCGTTGAAGACGAAGAGCCCCCTGATCGACCATCAACCTCAACCGACGAAGCTCATATCCAAAAAATTAAAGATTTGGTGCTTGCAAACCGTCGATTTACAATTAGAGACCTTGCTGTTTATGTTGGATTTTCAAAAGGATCGGTCAATTCGATTTTGGGCCTCAAACGCGTAAAATCTCGGCCAATGACTTTTTAGCATGCGTTAAGGATTGGGAAAAAGTTGGCATAAGTGCATTGTGTCCGGAGGAGATTACTTTGAAGGCGATGAAATAAATTTGGAAGAATAAATAAAGAGTTTAAAAAAATGGTCTTACTTTTTGGGCACAGTAGCAAATGCATAAGATATTATATTTCATGTAGAATTACTTCTGTGAGATGCATATTAAATGAAGCAGAAGAACAATAAGTTTCATTTATAATTTCATTAATTAATGTAATTCATTTATCAACTTCTATACATAATAAATGATAAGCAACATGGCGAACGTATTAAACGAAATATGAGATATAAAAATTAAGTCATAATTATTAACGTCATAATTATAAAATTTATGTAATGGTGGTAAATTGATAAATGACAATAAGGAAAATATTGTCATTTATCAATTTACCACCATTACATAAATTAAATACATCATTCTACAATCATCAATGATAATTTTTAACATAAAAATAAATTAATAAAAATATAAAAATTAAAAAAAAAAAAAATCGCGTTTGAAGTCTGAGTTTAAAATATATCTTATAACATTTTTTTTTATTCTAATGCAGCTGTCAAACACTTAGACAATTGTCTTGGATGCCTTAAGGCAGGCACTGCACCAACGTTACTCACTTAAAACTACCCAGGGTTGCGTGTAACTTGAAGATAAGCTACGGATGCGGAGTAACAAAATTCCCGCAAAGCTCTACGACTCTGTTATACCGGGACCTACGGTTTAAAGGGGATTCCAAACCACTACAAACATCCATGGCACTGCCGGGACTAGAACCCGAAGCCTGTGATACCGAACGTCAGAGCTCTAGCCACTCGGCCATTCAGGCCCTGTATTATAACATTGATACATCAAATATTTTTTCAATATTTAATAAACCATCAATACTCCGTTGCCATAGTGGTCTTTTTTCCGGAAATGGGAATACATGTAGCAGTGAAAGTTGGAATTAATCCGGGATTCATCATATGTGATTCTCCATTAATTTCTGGTCCAATGACAATTTCTCTGTACAATTCTAAATGAGAATACTGGGAATACTTATTAATATTCCCAGTAAGGAATATAAAATATCTTCATATATCCTTACTTATTCAAGCTGGCCTATGTGTATGTATACTTATTGACAATAATGAGTAAACACAATTTATTGATTCATTGAATTTATTGATTCATTTCTGATTGTGAAAGGGAGAGGGATTTGCCAGACTACTGTCTGTCGTTTGAGTGCTGCATTTCAAAAACTGAAAACAATCAAGAAACAATATCAATATAACTCTCCAGAAACAATGTCAATATGAGACATAATTTAAAAATCAACATAATATTTTTCCTAAATTAATCAATGTAGCTAACAAGAATAAAATACTTTGCTTTTCAGTACATTGTCTGGATTGCTGGAGCACCCATCCACAAATGAGCGCCATCGTTATTAGATGAATATTGACAAACTTTTTATATTTACTAGGTTGTTATTCATAGATTTGTAACAGGGTTGTTCATCACTCAATAGCTATGAAAATATTAGCTAAAAGTGCCAGTATTTAACTAGTATTGACTTGTTTCTTTAATATTACATGATTTGTTATTAATTTTACCTTATTTGTTAATATCCTTCTTTTCCCGGCTTAGTTGTTGCGTCAATATGCAGTTATAATGTTGCTAAGTCGATAAGTTATATATATTGCAGCTATACTTTGTTAACTCAACATGTATAATTATCAAATGATGTTGATTTTGAATATTTGTCCATATTTATATGAAATATTCAAATCTGAAATAGTTGAAATATCTCAAACTAACCTGCTATTTTAAGTAAGATGCTGTTGGTTCATAAATTTTTTTGTAAAAGTTTACAATAACTTAATCAGAAAATTGCAGCATTTAGTTTCAAACAGGTCCTCATACATCATGACCTTTAATCATTACACTTATTTCCTACTAATTCTGTGAGAATTTCGTTCAAAAACAGACAGAAGAACATATTCTGCTGATATACTTCTTATTTTCTACCCATAAAAACATTATCAGCTTGAAAAAAAATGCCCAATACGATATTCATAAGCAACTTTTTTTCTTTCTCCTCGACATAAAAGAATGTTTCTTTCGACAAGGAATAAATATTACAGGGGAGAATATTCAAGAAACGACGACTCATTATCCGGGGCACAAAAAACAGCAAGAAAGGCACCTTCCTCAGGGGACACCTATAAGTCGCTGACGTGACTCGCAAAATTCATCCCCGTGGACCGATAGCTTTCCTTTTCATGCCCGTAATCACCCCCACGCAATTTGCTCGTTTTCATTAACCTCTAAGTACGCAGGCTCGAAACCTGCCATCCGGAACGGAAGGCTGTTTCGGTCTCCAACACTTGTTGCGAAATGTCGTTAGTTCCCGAAATTTGTAATGGAAAAGAGGCAACCTTTGGCTTTCGACACAACATTGCAATTTGGGTCTTTCGTGTTAACATATCGGGAATTTGGGTTCGTGGTTGTTTTCGCTTCCGCAAGAGATTGTGTAAGTTTAAGAGTTGAATATTTATGGCTTGCTTAATCTGATTACTTACTGTTACGGGGTGATTTATAGCGTGACTTGTTTGAGAGGTGATTTCAGTGGCTTTGTAATTGTCGCATATGTTTATGCTGGTGTTGATAAGGGAGTTTAATTTGCTTAGGTATTACTTTTTAATCTATAGTAACAATCTGTAACGACAAAAAGAACATTGTAACTTGATGTTACATGTTTTATAAATAAGAACCTTGATGCCATTCAGATAGAAACAAATGCATTTTCATTGACTTAGATTTAAATATTATCTCATATTTTAGCCTCATATTTTTAATATTAATAATGGTTTCAGTAATTAGTGTTATTATTAGGGATCAATATAATTCATTAATTTAAAAGTTGTTATTTATAAATTATAAAAGTTGCCTTTTTTTGCATAGAAAAGTTTAGTTGTCAAATCTATTGTCAAAAGATGTCTCAATTTTATAATATAATTTATTATTATCTTTTATTTTATAATTTTCAAAATTCACCTCAAAAATTTGAATGAATGCAACCAGGGCTTACATTTGGGAAGTTAATGTCTGATATTTGAGCCAAAGTAAAAGATTTTGCTTACGAATTTATTATGTTTATTCCCGTAGGTACTAGAGATCACGTACATAGTGATCACGTTTAATCTCAGGTAATAACGATAATGTATATATGAATAGTCTGCAAATGGGTACCCATTAATTAGAAGCTTATTTGTTGAATTAATTAAATAAAAACTGATTGCTTAAATTTTCAAAATAGATTGAATTTTTATAATTTTCTTAAAATTAAATTTAAATATATTAAATCATTTGCTTAATTAAAACTGTCTAACAGACAATAATTGCATAATAAAAATAAAATAATAAGAAAATAATAATTATATAAGAAAATTTAAAGAAATATCAGAAGAAAAATATTATTTTAATTGTAAAAAAATAGGCAAATCCAAAAGTAGATCTATGATCTTGTTTTATGATTTGAGATAGACAACTAAAACATGAAAAGTTGAACTTTTACACTATCTAGATAAAGCTTAATATCATTCTAAAAATTGTTTAAATTTCCAAAATAGACTGTTTTATATCAATTTTTAAATTAAATTTAAATATATTTAGAAACAGGCTTAAGTTAAAACTGTCTAAGTCTAACAGACAATATTATTTTTTCTACATTGCACAGGAAAATAATAATTGTATAAGAAAATTTCATGAAAATATCAGAAAAAATATTTTAAATCTAAAATATGCAAATCCAAAAAGTATATCTATGATCTAATCTTTGATTTGAGATATTAGTGATCATCTTATGATTATCTTATATCATTTATGATATCAAAAATATCAAAAGTTGAACTCACGCACTTACTAGTTAAAGCTAAATGTAATTCTAAAAGTGTTTAAATTTAAGAATAGACTGAAGCTTCATATCAACTTTTAAATTAAATTTAAATAAATTTAAAAATATGATTAAATTAAAACTGTCTAAATCTAACAAACAATATTATTTTTTCTACATTGCACAGAAAAATAATAATTATATAAAAATGTAAAGAACATATCAGAAAATAGTATTATTTTAATTGCAAAATAAAAAAATCCATAAGTAGATCTATGATATAGCCATATGATTTCAGATAGACAATTAAAACATCAAAAGTTGAACTTGTGAAGTTAAAGGTTAATATTATTCTAGATCTTCTTCATATCATTCTAAAAAAGACAAATAGTTTACAAATTATGAGAATTTATGTTCATCAACGATAATTCTATATTATCAAACACAAAACCATATATCCCCAATTTATGTGAAAAAAGGTCATTTTTCAATTGAATATATTCATTCTAAATTTTTGAGATACTATTACTTTCAAGCTTTATTTGTCATAATATATTTCGTTAATACTTTTTATAAAATGACTTCACAATTACTTTTTTTATTAACTACCGCATGTGTTTAATGGAAATTAATAAAAATTAACAACAAAATTATTATTTTATAATGAAAGCTTTGCATGTACTTAACATATATCTATAATTTATGGAAAAATCGGTCATTTTTTTCCAATTTAATATATTCATT
The DNA here is from genome assembly GCA_021605095.1 of Caerostris extrusa. NCBI lineage: Eukaryota > Metazoa > Arthropoda > Arachnida > Araneae > Araneidae > Caerostris > Caerostris extrusa. The sequence continues at coordinate 13,958 of BPLR01001901.1, forward strand.
CTAAATTTTTGAAATTTTATTCCTTTCTAGGTTTATTTGTCATCATAAATTTTCTTAACATTTTTTATTAAATTACCACACAATTATCTTTTTATTAACTACAATAAGTGTTCAATGAAAACTCATAAATATTAACAACAGAATCATTATTTTATAATGAAAGCTTTGTATGTATTTAGTGTACGAAAAACAATGTTTATCGTATTTTTTAAACTATCCAATGTTTTTTTTTATGCGTGTTAAATTATAGACATTAAACAACCTTTTTTCTTTGCTTCCCTCTTTTCACTCAAAAAAAAACAAAAATTATATGACATTTTTGTATGTTTTTGTCTTCACACATTTATCTATGGCGATTTTCGAAAACGGAAAACACTGTAATTTTCTTTCCTCGAGTTTCGTTATTTTAAATTACTTTCATTTTGTTAGCTCAGCACTGGAAATGGTAACTGATTTATTCAACAACACTCACGCAAAATTCCAATGAAGCAAAACATTTTCCTTTTCGCGTTTGCAATTTTTCAGCAGCAATCGATATTCCCATCGATAACAAACAAATCGATTCGATAGTAGAGTGCAGCGATTTCGAAAAATGGATAGAACGATATTTTCGTCCCCCAAATTTCCAACTTTGAGTATTTTTCACAGTAATGACTGAGAAAAGTTTTCGAGTGGTAATATATTATTCGATCTCGATTTTTCAGAGAGGCACGTATTTCCGATTTCCTATGGGATTCATCTCATTGAATTACTCGTAATGATCATTAGAATTTACACGCATTAAAGGATTGAATTCTAGTAGAACGGAAATGTGCATTTATCTGATGGCAGATCCGATATGAAACAAAATAAAATAAATCACTTGATTGAAATATGAGTAGAATTAACTTACGGTGGTAACAAATGAAAAAAAAAGTAGTTTTGTTTCTTACTTGCTTTTGCAAGTTAATAGAATGCATTAAATTACATTTATAGTATGAGTATGAATAATATAATTGGCGTTATTTATTTTGTTGATTAGTAATTTAAAAATATATACATATAATAATAAATATTGCAATTTTTTTTGTCGAAGAAAGGCAATTGTCAAATGCAGGCTTTTATTTATGTTGAGCTAATGAAATTGTCAAAACTATTGTCCAAATTTATTGTCTTAAATTTAATGTTCAGCTCAATCAATAAAATTCAAAAGTAGGCGGAGAAAACTACATCAGAGAGTACTACATCGTTAGCAATTATTATATGTGAATTTGATTAAAAATTCAAGAGGATTTGTTATTTTGTTATTCAAAAAATTTGTGTACTACAGATGTCAAAATGATAGTCTAATTTATTTTATGACAAAAAAAATGACATCCAATATCAAAATTTGTTGGAATTAACACTGATAGGACTTGCGTAATAGGAAGAAAAACGAGATGCATTTATTAAAAGTGCCCCCCCCCTGAGGTTTGTTGGAACCCTTGCTACAAATACAAGGAATCATTAGTATTTAAAAAAAATTGCAATAAGTTGTTTAAGTTGACAATTTTCGACGACTAGGGTTCGACCACTTAATTCCCCAATTTTCAATAGTTTGTTCGAAGCGATTGGAAATCATACATGTTATAACAAATAGAAGTACGTTGTTGGAAATGTACCCAATTGTCTTTTAGAACTTCGTGATGGCATACTATTATTTTTAATGGATACGTAATTAGAACTAAATGGATGTCTTAATGATTTTTGCTTGTTACCTAAGGGTGTTTCCTTCACTGATACATTTGCTTGTTGAAATGAAATGATTTTTAGTTTTCAAGGTGCAGCTACAGATACAAAGTCGGACATTAAGTAGAAGAGTTACGTTTTTGGTCCTATTTTTAAACAAAACTGAATTCCCAAATTTTTGGTTATTTTTCAGATCTGATTACTCTACACATGTAAATAAAGCCTTCTAACATTTGATACCGTTCTACATATATATTTTAGAGAATACAACTTTTCATTATTTTATTATATTTCAGTATTGCCATATATGACATAAAAGTACAAAAACAAACTTAATGACACGTACTTAACTTCATATTAATGATTGATACACTCTAACCTTTATACCAATTTTGTACTCTGTTATTACATTTATTTTTTATCTTCATGCAATTATTTGAAGGATGAACGAAAGGCTTTAATTCCTTCTTAATTACGTGTATTTTTAAATTTATTTATTGTGTATTTTGAATATGTTTAAATGTAATATCAATAAAAATGTAGCATTCTAGTTATTCATAAGTAAAAGATCATAATTAACAATTATTAAAATTAAAAATACAAAACTGCTCTTTTTTAAAATTTATAATAAAATATATACGAACTTCAAATAAATTATCTGTGCTGTCAAAAAAAAGGAGAATATCTCAAAACATTGAAAGCCTGTTTATTTCAAACCAGAATTCTTTTCTTTTTAAGAAACCGTTTAACAAACATATGTTAGGGTTGCGTGTTTGATTTCGTAAACTCTAAAAAAGCAAACACACCCGTTCTCTGTCTACTGTTTATTCTCCTTTTTTTGCAAAATAAAAAAGACAAACAATAAGAAAATACACGAATGGTTAATAGTTCTAGAAATTTTCTTCAGTCCGTTTTTGAAACAGATTTCATGTTTCAGATTCACTGTCATGAAAGATCTCTTTTTCCAGAATTTAAAATTTGCATGATATATATATATATATATATGTATATATATATATACGTATATCTGACAGTTTTCAATTTGTGTAAACCAAAAGAAGAAAAAAAATAGAAAAATCTGAAGATAACAGGAGAGGCTCTTCATCTTTTTCTAAAAAAAAATTGTTTTACTGAACTTCAGCTGCTGCTTTAAGAAAATGGTTCTCCTTCAATCCGTGAGCCTTTTGCCTAAACAAATGCTTCTTTGGGCTGAAACAGTTTGAGCAAAAAAATTATACTGAGAGAAAATATATCCAGAGCTTTGCTTTTCTGATATATCAGCTTTTTCAAGCAGGGAAGATTCTGACAGATTTCTATCAGACTCTTAGTCAGAGTTAGACATTCGATTTCTATTTTTGACGTGTATTTATTTTCATCCCTGCCCGCAATTTCATATTCGAATATCTGGAAAACGATAGTTTAACACTGGAGAAACGCCAGTCATATATAAATATAGCTTTATTTAGCGACTTGGAAAATATATGCTTTAAAAAGCGTTTCTATGAATAACAAAACTGAAATTTATCTTCCTTCGAATAATTATGTATTTTGTATATGAACATTTGTATCAAATGTTCATATGCTTTCAAAATCTTATCCAATTGATTCTTTTTCTTTGTATTTTTTTCCGAATTAAACGTTTTATAGTACCAATTTAAATAAACATCGTAAAAAAAAACTATTTATTTCGAATTCATTTTCATATAATATTGAAATGTTTCTTATGCTATCAATCACTGTTTACGATATGATCACTATAGGGTTGTATATTTAATATATTATTTTTAACAAACATCAGAGCAAAGCGTGTGTGCAATAAATCTAAGGCGGTCTTTATTTATGCAAATACTATTTTTTAATTATTCGCAGTTTGATAATGGAGCAGATTGTTGGTTGGTTGGTTTGTTTATGTGGTTGGATCTGGGAGTGGTCGAGTCACAAGAACACACATTTAAAAACACACCACTGTAATTACAAGCACACAAGCATGAACACAACACACTGCAATGATTAATATGCAAAAGACATTTAAAGATATGTACTTATATTCAAGGTGAAGAGTTCCACTTCTAAGCAGTAAATAAAATTACTCAGGTACACACTGGATAGCGAAATATACTTTCTCTTTGGAGGAGACTCTGTAGGCCAATTTATGTCTAGGATGCAAAAGAAAAAAAAAAACACTTCTGGTCGACTCGTCGCAAAACTATCCCATCTACACCAAAATTCTCCTATTGAGACCCTCCGTCAAGAGGCTGGGTTATCAGATTTTATCACTTCTTCTTGGAGTAGACATTTCTCACCTCGTGTTATCACAAATCGTAATGGAACAACTTATAGTATATCATATTCAATCTATAGTTGTTTCAACTTATGAAAGCCGCACAGACATTCGCTAATTTTCTCATTATACATAACACGGACTACCTGCTGACAAATTTGTGTTACAGGTTGTTCTCATTACTATAAACACTAATTGCATGTAATACCGACAGTAAAGATCGTCTGCTGCCAAATTTGGATGATGGATTTATTATATATTCGTCAAATAGTACATTTCTCTCTCATAGGAATGAAATGGCAAAACTTTTCTCGTGAGAAAACAAATGGTACAGTTCTCTTTTGGTTTGTATTGATGCGTTTTGTTCATTTGTATTTTGAGTAACTACGAGAAAAACCAGAAACCTCCCACCTATCATCCTAAATGTCGATGCGAGACACGCTGTCCATGCAAAATGGTGTTTGCTTTATGTATTGTTTTCGAGATGGTTATCATTTTATTTACTTTCATTTTTATAGTACTTTATGAAAGCATGTTGCCACATCTGGTGTAAGAACATAACATCTAATTCTTCACGTTTAATACTCGATTTTCACTGTTTTACCTAATTGCGCAACATATTTCTCCATGAACACATAATAAATGCTTTTATTTGACTTAAGGATATGCCTCTTTAGGTGGCAAATGGGGTGTGATAATAATTTCTTGTGCTCAGTGAGCCTCTTAATCACAAGTTGAGCCAATTAATTTTGGCGTTCAGCTCTGGAATATATCTCCGGGAGAGAATCAGCGAATGAAGAAATTACTTCTAGTGCATACTTTCGATGAATTTCTGTCCAAAGTAAATGTTTATTTATAAACAAACTGACTGCATTCATTAAAGATATGGATAGTTTTAACAGTTTCATGTACTGTAGGATTTATATATTTATACTAACATCATGTATATTGTGTAATCCTTTCGTATATCTACAATTTAAGTGGTGTTATTCTAAGTTAAGCATGTATGGTTATATTATTTACTGCTTACATAACACCTTCTTGTAATTTAAAGTACGTAAAATATATATAAATATTCTCTGCTATATGTATAATCACCCTTTTCGGTGCCTTTTAGCTCTGATGCATGAGCGAGTGAATCTTCACAAAAAAAAAATTCACTTGTGTACTTTTAAAGATTTATCTGGATATTTACTCACTAAATTTATATCATTGAAATTATATAAGCTCCAATATATTCAAATGTTTATTCATTGCCATAAAATCATATTAATTTTAATAATGTACAGCTACATCTTTCTCGTTACTTAGTATATATTAAGCATAATGGATAAGCTAGTATTCAAAACTATGTTATTTCATTTCAGATATATAATAAAGAAAATAGTAGACTCGATGGAGCTTATAATATTCAATAACTTGCCTTATTAGTCAGATTACCTGGTGTTAATATTCCAGGTTTTATCCCATATAATAGGCAAATGAGGGGTAATTCCCTTAATGTCCTCCTTTTCAGCATCACAGAGAAAAGTCAGACTTCTATCTACGGGTGCTCCATGACAACAGAAGCTGCTACCCCCCTTTCCCATTTTAAAATAAATAAAAATGTTTATGAAAACAGTTTGATATTGTTTGGTTTATAGTTCACTCCTTCTTCTTTTTCAATTCCTACTATTAGTTCACACACACGCTATATATATCTTGTTCAAATTTTAAATTGTTAATAAAATACTTTTATTCATCCACTCAAGTTCAAATACATTTTTGAAACTTGTAGTGGATGAACACTTGATGTTAATACAGGTTTTTTCAAATATTAATTCATTAATTAAATTTAATTAAATAATTTCAGTTTTTTTTTCAGATTTAAGTTGTATGTATCTACCAATAGATGGCGCCATTATAAGAAGAAATTTTCAATTTTTTTATAAAGGACTTTCTGCAATATAATGAAAAAAAAAGTAGAAATTGACTTAAAATTTTTTTATATATTACTTGTTTTTTAATGACGCAATAGCTTTTCTTTTCGCTGGATAGGGTTGTCAGCCCTATGCCCAACGGTCATATTAGACCAGAACCTATGATTTAAAAGGGATTTCGAACAACTACAAACACCTATGGAACAGCCGGATATTCGAACCTTAAACCTGTAACACCGAGTGCCGGTCACTCGGCCTCCAAATCCCTTCATAGTTCACGAGTTCACTCTTTTTTGTGGTATAAAAATTAAAAGATGATTTATTGCCTACATTAATGATTAATTGAAAAAATGTTTAAATATTAAAGATTTTAAGACATAGGACGAAAATAATTTGTAAAAAGGAAGACTAAATAAATGTAAGAATAGTTCATTATTTTAATTGAATATCCTGTTATTAGTAATCTTTATTGCTAGCAACACACAATTAACAAAATTTTTAAATTCAACAATCAACAAACTATTAAATTTTTTTTTTTGTTCTAATACAGCTGACAAACACTTAGACAGTTACCTTGGATGCCTTAAGGCGAGCGCTTCCCCGACGTTACTCACTTAGCACTACCCAGGAGGTGCGCCGTCCAGCTTGAAGATAAGCTACGCGCACGAAGTAACAATACACCCGCAACTCTCTACGATCATGCTAGACCGTGACCTGCGGTTTAACGTGAATTTCGAACCACTACAAACACCCATGGCATGGCCGGAACTCGAACCTGAAGCCTGTGGTACCGACCGCCCATCATTCGGCCATTCTGGACCCTCTATTAAAATTCAGTACATTCTTCAGAAATTCTACCTTATTTAAAAAGACAAGTAAATAAAAATATTAAATGATTTTCAATTTTTTTTAATACATCTAAATATCAATGTGTTTAATATTTACAAAGGAAATACAAATAAAAAATAACTTATTAAAAATAAATTTATTTAATGTTAACAAATACATTTCCTAAACATTTTTTCCCTATTATATCTGAACGAATTCTTACCGACAAATTTAACGCTTGAATATAATTTTACTTGTTTTTTTTAAATGATTGAGACAAAAATATTTCCAAGACGTTAGATTCAAACAGTTTAAAAACCAACAACTCAAGAATGAAGATTCCGAATAAGTGAATAAAGCTTTGTTTAAATTCGTATTGAACTTCCATCCTGTTCAAAGCAAAGATTACATCGTGTGCTTCTGACTTCCAACACGAAAGACGCATAATTCTTTTACTTTTTTTTCTCCAAAAAAGAAAATGTACTTAAGCTCCTAAATGCTGTGGAAAAAAAAAAAGTTTTTATAGGAAAGACAAACAGAAACCTGAAAAAGCAAGCCATCGTAATGCCCGTGGGCAATTGAATTTTGTCCGGGCAGCTCTTCGGGAAAAAAAAAGGAGCTAAAGTGATTATGTCAACTTTGGAAATTTCTTTTTACGACTCTTTTTCCCCTGGTTCTGATTCTCTTGGTCCATTTCTCAGAAAATTGAAGTCACATAATCAGAGTAAGGACTTGCGGCATCAAAGAGTTTCAAAGCCTGGATTAAATGTCTTCGAAAACATATATCAATTGGACTTTAAATACAGTATACTTTTATATACACACATGAATGATTTACACAGGAAGCATTTTCGCATTTATTATGCATTTACATTGAATTTAATATGTCACAGTTTTATTACAACATTTACTGTGCTTAACAGATAAATGTTCAATCATATCAGTGTAAAATCTGCATTATGCTTTTCTTAAGCCCTGCAATTGTTACACGCTCTCATATATATTGGATTGGTTTAGAATATTATGTAATGCTTTCCATAAAATATTTTGAAATTATTCAAAGAAAATTATTTGAATCAGTTGTAACCCCCAACCAAATCTTATTAAAAAAATTAGTATACATTTTTTACACATATCAAACAATTCCTAAAATATTACTATAACCTCTGAAATATTAATAATGAATAAACTTAATGCATTAGTAGGATAATTTAAATCATACATTTCAAAGTAGCTTCTCTTTTTATAATGTATCATTATGACCACCAGTTCTATTAACCACATGATTTTTTTAGGGAAAAAAAGGATCTAAAAAAATTATCATAATAATGAAAGTAATTTTAACCAGACTTAAAATTTAGAGATAGTGAATCTCCTAAGTTCAGATATTCGTTTAGAGTTTTCTGTTTGTTTAATCAAGAAATGCTCTTCAGTAGATAACATCTATATTTAACATTTAAACAATAAATCGTAAAAAATGGCAAATATTGAAAAATGTTGACACATTTTAGTAAATGAAAATCAGATGTTCATAAAATAAAGCATATTGTATTTGATAAGTCAAAGTTTTATAATTTACAACATTTACAGTTCTTATCAGATAGAAGAGTAATCATATCAGTGTAAAATCTGTTTTATGTTTTATTTAACCCCTGCAGTTGTTACACGCTCTCACATATACTGAATTAGTCTAAAGTATTCTGTAGTGCTTTCCATAAAATATTTTGAAATTATTCAAAAAATTATTTGAACCAGTTGTAACTACAACTAAATCTTGTTAAAAAATTTTCAAGGGAGATTGCATTTTTACACATAACAAACAATGCCAAAAAATATTATGCTAATCTCTATAATATTAATAAATGAATGATTTAAATTCGTTAGTAGGATCATTTAAATCATGCATTTCAAAATGAATGAAATCCTTCTCTTCTTATCATGTACCATTATGGCTTCCAGTTCTAGTAATCACATACTTCTTCCAAAAAAAAAAAAAAGATCTAAAGAGATTATGAGAATAAAAAACGTCATTTTAACTAGACTTACACTTGAAAATTTAGAGATAGTGATTCGCTAGTTCGAGAAACTCTTTTAGCAGTTTCTATTTAGTTTAATCAAGAATTACTCAACAGTAGATAAAATTTATGTTTAACATTTAAACACCTTTAAAACCTTAGAAAAGGACAAATTTCGAAAAATGTTTGCACTTTTCAGTAAATGAGAATTCGGATGTTCAGAAAATAAAGTTTGTAAAAATTCAATAAACAAAGTTAGTATGAATGAAAAGGTTCATTAACACGTTGTTGATTTCAAATTAATTGTATTAGAATAGTTATTTACAAATTGCATAATTGTTCTCATTATAATAAATATTATTTCTATTATGCTAATAAAGGTAAATAATATTTTGTTATACATATCTATTTTCTGATTCGTTAGATAATACAATTTTATACGTTTACATATACTTCATTACATTTTACATATATATAATATTTATTATTAATTCTTCTATTCTTTTAATGATTTTGATAATGAATCTCAGATAATTTGTAGCAAAGGTGGGAGTAAAATAAATTAATGTTAAAATAATTCAATTACATGAATTATTTTTATAATATATTCTAACAATAATAAATTTTAACAGATTTTTACAGCAGAGTTGTGTACAAAATAATATTTAAAAGCTTTCTTAATTCTAATATATGTGCTCTTAATTAAAATAAATTATCTATTAAAATTTTAATTTATGAAAATTTGTTTAAAAATTTGAATATCTCCTTAAATAGATAATGATAAGGATTTATTATATTTTATGCAGAACATTATAGGCAGGGAATATAAAGATATAAAAGTTAAATGCAAAGTTATAATGAACAACATATCATTTACTTAATTATATATATTATTAATCCCACAGAAATCATATAGCTGCAAATTGATGTATATTAAAAATATGTTTAATTATAAATAATTAAATGATCCAAAAAATAATGATACCCAAACAAATAAACATTACTGCAGTATTATTCTATATATTATTAAAATAAATAATTTCTACTGACATTTAGAAAAGTTAAAAAAAAAAAAAAAAACATTCTTAGAATTACTATTTTCCATTATAATATGGAGCAATTAATAACATGTCTTAAGAATGATTCGTTAAAATGTAATTTTCCTGAGTAGCCATTCGTGTAATTTAAGCTGCAGAATGTCTTCATTTCTTTCAAAAAAATTCTCTAAGATTACTATGAATTAATTTCCCGTAATGAAACATTCTTAAGGCATTTATTACTATTTAGCCATCTTAGTATTTTTTTTTTTATCCCCATCAATTTGAATGAGACTAAAAGATTCCATTTATTACTTAAGCGCAAGATTTGACTAATCTCTTAATCGATCGAAAAGGAAAACGCATTTAACTAACCAGAAAGTAATTGCTTAAAACTAAAACTAAAAACAGCAGCAAAATAATAATTAGCTCCAACTATGGCAGCAAATCCCATTTTAAAAACTTATATATATAAATAAAGCCTCAACGAATCGTTTTAGAAAAGAATAAAGAAACCAAAGAGAAACAGGAACGAGTTAATTTTGATCCAGCAGACTATTGTGACACCCGTGAAATTAATGTCGGATTTCAACCGTAAAAGCACACTCAGTTATAGCGAAGAAGAATGAAGGACGAAAAAGAAAAAAAAAAAGAAGAAAATAATGAAACAAGTGGAAAACGAAAAGGAATGAAGAGAAAACGTAACATCTGGTCGGGAAAACCATTTGTTCAAGTGCAGGTCCGCGTGAAGTCGTCGATGGCCCAGAAGTAGAAGCTGCAAAAGTAAAAAAAAAAAAAAAAAAAAATAGCCACTCCTCAACGACATTTATCAGAAAACTGTCTGAAATGCTTGTTGATCTCTAATTTTTTTTTTTTTTTTCATCTTTTCCTTTTCTGGTAAACTGATGAACGAGTTGTGAAACGCCGTGATGATGAGAAAGGTGAATTTAAATTAAGAGAAATGAAGTTGTGTTATGAGTTTTGTTGTGCCTTTTAAGGTACTTAAACAGAAGTAGATTCAACTCTTCAAGTGGCATACATTTATTAAGTTGAAGTAGCTAAATTACCTTAAAAAAAAAAAAAGGAGAGGTGATTTTGAAAAATGAGTTAAATATTCTAGAAATTCCACGTAAGTATCTTATTTGTGATGCAAAAAAATGTAATGTATCACATTTTGTAAAACACGGTTTTTAAAAATGTTACTTTTTTAAGTTCTAAAATATGTATTGAATGCATGCTTTCCTGAAATGGATTTTCTACTTTTAAAAATCTTGTTTTATTTACTAGGCAAGTTACTCAAATATTTTTTATTTATTTTATTTTAAGCACTGTGATATTTAAACATTTACGAAAAAATATATGTTATTAAATTTTTATTTCATTATATATATATATATATATATATATATATATATATATATATCTTATATATATATGTATATATATATATATAAATATATACATATATATTATTATTTGTAAATAGTAATTTGTTTAAAATAATTTGTTTAAAATGTTACATCAAGTTTCTTTAAAATATCATCTTACTAAGTTAAGCAGAAAATATCTTTAAGTATCCGAGACTTTAAAGTCAAAATTCATTGGACACTGTATTCAAGTGCTAAAGATTTAAAGTCAAAATTAATTGACAGTGTATTCAAGTGCCAGAGATTAAAAGTCAAAATTTTATGTCGAAATTCAAAAATTAATTGCTTAATTTTTCTATTTTTTTAATGATTTTGGTAGCGAATCTCAGATTATTTGTGGCATAGTTGGACGTCAGAAAAGTGTAATTTGAAAATAAAACTAATTCAATTATAGGAATTATGTTTATAATATATCACGATAACATATTTTAACTGAGTTTTAGAGCAGAGTTTGTGTAAAAAATATTTTAAATTTTAGTGCTTTCTTAATTCTAATATATGCTTTCTTATTTATAATTAAATATTTATACAAAATTTTAAATTTAGGCACTTTTTTAAAAAAAAAAATAGAATATCTCCTTAAATAAATAATGATAAGGATTTATTATATTTTATGTAGACTATTATAGTCAAAGATTAGAAAGATATAAAAGCTAAATGCATATAATGAACAACATATCATTTACTTAATTATATATGTTATTAATCCCACAGAAGTCATACAGTTGCAAATTGGTGTAAATTAAAA
>BPLR01001902.1:0-39302 GCA_021605095.1 Caerostris extrusa
ATATCCAGGGGTCTCCAAACTTTCCAGCCTTAGGGCCATACTGTTTACTCCAGTAAGTACCAAGGCCCAGAACCATTTTAATTTTTTCTGCCATTATCTATATAATTGCATAAATCTCATTAGTATTTTTTTACAAGTTTCATGTTCCCCGCGGTTTCATTCGTGTTCATTTAGCTTTTCCGTTCCCGAGGGGTTTTTCAGGATAATAATCATATGTTTGATTCAGGATATATGCATTCCAAACATCGATATGCACACTCATGTCCATAAATTAAGGATAATTCAGAATCACACAGAAATTGAACTCTAAAATAAAAAATTTCACCTGTAGAATTATCACACACATCTTGAAGAAGAATATGCAAATTACAGGGAAACCACCAGATGGCGCGGATAGTACGTCACAATGACGAGAGTGTAAGAGAGGGGTATATAAGGAATGGTGGCAAAGAAGTAAAATTGTTCACAAGCGCTTTAAAAGCCTTTCAGTGCAATAACCGCATAGTTATAGCTAAAAGGAAGCTTATTTGGATGATTTTACGTATCGGACGACTGGAATGTGGACGTACCGATGGAAGTATCCGGTAACGGAATCGCCGGAGTGTCATCTCAGGCCTTGGCAACGATTCCAAGATGATGGTAATGAGTAGATGTGACAAGAACAGGTCGTCCTGGGGTTACAACGCCGAATGAGGACCGGTATTTAGCTGGTTACTGCCAAAGAAACAGACGGAGCACAGCATCGAACCTGTCTGTCAGCTCTCTTCAGCTACCGGTACGACAGTTTCAAGGCAGACCGTGTACAGGCAGCTTAGGGCACATTGGTCTATATGCTCGTAGGCCTGTCAGATGTGTTCCATTACAGCAACTCACTGTCGCCTGCATACGTTAACCTGGGTAAGAGAGCATGCATTGTGGACACCGCAACAGTGGTCTTGATGTGATGTTTTCCGACGAGTCCAGGTTTTTTGTTGGTCTGATTCTCGCCGGACTTTCATATGAAGCGCCAGGTACCGTTACCACCAAGAGAACATCATTGAACGACACCGTTACGGTGGTGCAGGATAGCTCGTTTGGGGGGGTGTTCTTGGTTCCAGGAGCGACCCTGCATGTTTCAGAGTGTAACTGATGACAGGCCACATCTATCGGGATGTCATTCTGGAACAGCATGTACGTTTGTTTCGAGGGCGCCATGGGTGCTGAATTTCTGTTTATGGATGACAACGCCCGTCCTCACTGTGCAAACATTGTAGAACGAATGCCTTCAATTGGAGGATATCACCCGTACATGGATTGGCCAGCATACTCACCCGGACTTGAATCCAATAGAGCATGTGTGGAATATGTTTGGCCGACGAATTGCAGCCCGTCAACCCCTCCCTCCTGTCGCCCGGAACTTCGGAGGGCATTGCTTGATGAGTGGTGTAATATTCCCCAAGATCAGATTGATATTTGATACTCAGCATGCCTAGGCGTTGTAGGCCTGTATTGCATCGTCCGGAGACATACTCCATATTAACCATCATATTAACCATGTTATACTGTTTTTTGTAATAGGTTCTTTTTAAATTTGCTCCAGGGAGTAAAAAATCGCAATTTTTATTAATTATGTCGAACATATAGCATCTTTTTGCTCTTTACCTTTGTTTAATAAATAGACTTTACAAATAAGTCAAATTTGTTTTGCTTCTGTCTCTTTCTTTGACTGAACTTCATTATCCTTAATTTATGGACATGAGTGTACATATACATATGCGATACTCTTTACCCCAACATAACTAGCAGGTTAACCGCGGGATGTTCTCTAGTTTATAATGTTAGTGGGATTCATTTCAATTATTTGTTATGCTTAAGTTAAATTTTACATGCTTGTCATTAAGCTTTACCTAGCAAGTCAATAAAACCGAGTTAGTATCATTCTGTGTTTTTTAATCCAACTTATTACAGCAACAATAAGCTATTCGCTGTCGCGGGCCGGATGGATGACACTGGCGGGCCGGATTTGGCTCTTTGGACCGGATTTGGCGGGCCGGATGGGTTTTGGAGACCTCTGGAATATAGGATTTACATCTAAAATCCAAAAATGAAAATATCTGAGATATTAATATATTTTGTACATAATCAAGTATCTATTTTTTACAAAACGATTCAAAAGACTGAAGATGACCCTATTTCTTTGACTACAGAAGTTTAACTCTTATTTTGAATGACTTTCTTCTTTAATATAAATCTTGGAAGACAAACTTCTTGCTTTAGTTATAAAAAAAAAATGTCAGACTTGGCCGAATCAAATCCGTAAGTTTAGCAAAGAAGTGCAGCATTTTTAACAAATGGGCTTTTAATATATTGAAGAATTGTAACAAACATCACATGAAATAAGTTTTCAAAACTGTTTGGCTTTATTGCAAAGTATATTACTTGCACTCGCTTACTTGTACTTATTTAATCTTGTGTTGAGTTTTTATCTAAAGAAAGGCCAGCAGTTAAAAAAAAAGATGACAATTATCTTTTTGAAGAAATTAGAAGACTGAATGCTGACTAAAATTCTGAAAAATTAATATAATGAGAAAATAAACATAGTGAAACAGATAAAGATGGGTGGAAATAATTACAAAAATGAACATATTTCATGTGAAAATTTATTTCTTCTTCAATTTGCATTGTGTAGCTCTAGCACAACATTTTTAAATGTTGTTGTTTTTTCCAATTGCTCAACTGATTTATGGACAATTGAGTTTGAATGCTGATATTCTAATTGCAGCATTTACTATAAAATTCAATATAAGAGATAATTCATGATCAGATATTTCCAATATATTGTTAGATTAAAAATATTCATAAAAATACTCCATTAAATAATATTTAATAGGTATATAAAAATAATTATAATATAAACTGTCACAAATATTTATCATATTATAGTGCATTCTATATTATTATTGCAATGAATAATATATATATTTTATTTACAAGATTTTTTTCCTTCAATTTATTTTGGTCACCCTGTCCTTTTGTTACAAAATATTTGGTTATCTTAATAATACTATCAATAAATTTGCGATGAGTTCATGGTTAATGCACAGAAAAAAAAATTTAACATCAAAAATTTTATTATGCATGTTATACTTTTAAGACGACATTTAAAATACTGAATTGAAACCATTATAATAAAAATGTCACTTAAATAGACTGAAAAAATAGCATAAAATAAAGTAAAAATTATTTATTATTATTAGCATGGAAATATTTATCAAAAGATACTGCCATGACATTCATGCACAAAAGAAATTTCTTAGATAAATTTTGGTTCTTCATTTTAAACATAGGATGTTCTCATTTATTTTTATAATTACTATTGAAATTAATAAAACTTGGTAAACAATTGAAAAATTTTTTATTTCAGAAAAGTCCTCTCTTTTCTTTAGTAATCTATTTATTCATATTTTTACCCTAAATAAATAAAATCTAAATTAAAAAAAAATACTAAATTTAATAAATACAGTTTATTTTTTATTTTTATTTTTGCTCTGCAAGAAAACTTTCAAAATAGCAGAAATATCATCTTTATCATTGTATAATTTGGAAAGTTGTAGAAGGATTTTTTAACTTGAGGAAAAAAAAATTCATAAATATAACAGAGCTTAATTGTATGTAAGGAACTAGTTGCATTATTTCCAATGGCCATCATTGCATCTCCAGTGTGCTATTTAAACAATCTCGAAAAATATGAAATTCATTAAAAACCGTTTTAAAATGCCTGCAGTTGAATTGACAAAGGGTTTAAAGTTTAGATGAAAACTGATACTTTTTAAATAACTTACTAAAAATATATACTTTAATACAAACCTAAAAATTTATCACTTATATACAGATAAATGTCAGGATGGATGAATAATTAAACTTATTCATATGGCAGATGTAGTAAATTCACTTAGACTGCAATTCATTTTTTTTGAACCAAAACTATATATAATACACTATTTTCTATACCACAACTATAATTTTTTAAAAATTAAATAACAAAGACATTCTTAAAATATGGCTTGTACTGTACTCATCAATATTTTTTATATATTTAATAAGAAATAAATGTTATTTAACTGATACATAGGACTTTTAGGGATTATACATAGAATCGATTTTACATAGGATTAACTCAATCTATGAAAATATGTTTGGTTTATCTTTAACTTTTAGAAGTGAATCAATTGCAGTCAATATTGCCACTTTAAAAAGAAATAATGTATGTTTAAAAATCTTTCTTAAAGGGAATCATGGCTCATTCCACATTCGAGTTAGATGTTACTAAAATTTTCCATGTGGCCAGTGTAACAATAGAAAAAGAGAGTATAATTTAAACAGTTTTAATTAAACAAAGCAAACCCACATTTTCTTCCTCAAAGGGGTTCTCATTCACTTTATTTCACTCAAATAATGATTGGGCAAGAAACATAAGTACACATAGAAACAAAAAAATTTTTTTAATCACAACAGTTAAAAGAATATAAAATAACTTTACAAAATTTACGAAAACATAAAGTATATAAATCAATTTTTGATTGAATGAATTTTCTTATGGATTTACAAATAATGTTATTTAAAGTTTTTGTTTGATAGGATTTATTACAATTGATGGTAATAATTGTTTCTGAAATAAGTATGCCTTAATTTTTTGTGAAATATATGAAATTATTATAAAAACTGTCACATATTGGACAAGTCCCCACTTCAAAAGTTGCCAGAAACCTACTGTGTATCTATTGCTGAGTTAAGAATTTATATAAATTTAAAATATAGAAAATTAATATAAATGTCTAAAGCATATGATACATTATCATTTTGTTTTTAATAATTTTTTGAACAAAATAACACAAAATGATCCATAATTTTTCATTTTAATAAATTTATTATTTTTATTGATTATTTTAATAGATGATTAAATAACAAATATAAAAAATACAAATCCATAACTTTTTATGTATTTTATTTGCTTATCCTCCTCCATTTGGTTATGTTATTTATTTTGTGACTTATTCATTGTTATTTTAATATGATAATAAAATAAAAAAATATAAAAAAAAAAAAACATTATAAAAATTTTTTTATTTATTTTAAATTGTATAACAAATAAATATTTATTCAATAAAATATTTAAATAAAATAATTAGACAGAATAGACATATAGAAAAAAAAAAAAAACCAAATAAATGTAAAGAAAATACTGAATTCTAAAGAAAAAGAAAAATTGAGTATATTGAATTTTATATTTATATAAATTTAGAAGTCAATAATGAAAACTAAAAATAATAACAAATTCTTGTTTTTTATAAATTTACATAAGAATATATGTGTTATTGATCAATTACTTTTGAATTGTAACTATTTAAAAGTATGAAATTCATAAATATGAAGAGAAAAATCATCGGATTTAAACTTGAATTGAATTTAGCTTTCAACAGTATATTTTGATAATTACTTTGATGATACTTTATGATACAAGATTGTTTCTTCTGATACATAATGACTAGATTAATTTTAAAAGATTCATTAGTTGGGTGGACCAGCTTCCCACACTGAGTATGTGTTCTTCAAAAAGAAGTTGTAAATTGAAATTATAATTAAAACATATAATTTATTATATTCAATTAATATGCTGCATATCTAAATTAATGCAATACCTATATGCACTCTTGAGAAGTTACAAAATACAAAGCTCATACCTGATGATTTTTTAGAAATACAATTCCTTTGTTTGCTTTTTTTTAAATCTGATCTCTGAACTACCAATCTAGCTAGACAACAAAATCTATTTCTCATCCAATTTGTTATGTATATACATCAAACTAAAATTGTTTTATCACAGATACCCTAAGGAGCACATCTCCTATATGTACAGGCATCAACTATCTTTGCCTCATTATTTTGTATATTTTGTCATCATATTGTTTTTCATTCTCAATACAAACTTTATCATTTCCTTAAGATTGTAATTCTATGTTGTACTGTGTATTACAAACTTTTAATTTTTATTTGCTTCTCTCATCCTATTGATATGTTGCTATTTATTTCTGTCACTCTATTCGTTATGTTGTTAATATAGTAATAAAATACAAATATGAAAATTTGTATAAAAACTAAATTTTTCAACAAAAATTTTAACAAAAAATAATTAGGCAGAATAGACACATGCAAAAAAAAAGCAAAAATAACTCAAAGAGAAAAACTAAATTTAAAGTAGGAAAAATTGAGTATATAATTTGATATTTTTTATTTCAATTATAAATCTCATGGTATGTTAATAGAGTCAAACCAACAGCCTCATTCAAAAACTTTATTTGTTGACAAATTATTTAGTATAGGTATAGAAATCTATGCACATATGACATCCAATAGCTATCGAGGGATTTATAACTCACCTAATATATGCTACCAAGAAAATAAAAGAATTACATAACCAAGGTGTTGCCAGTCCACAAAATCACAACAAAAAAAGAATTCAAAATATTCCCACAAAACATTTGTTTTTTAAATTTTATGGCTTTGTTTCCCATGGAGTATTACAAAGCTGGATACTTAAACTGCATTTTATTCTAATAAATTGTTTTAAATGTCAGATATACAGTCAATCTGAAACTGTTTCCTTAGGTAAATTACATAGATGTTTGTTTCTTCAGATAATTGTTATACCACCGGAAAATTATACCCTAAATGCATAAATTGTCAGGAAACTATATCCCACAAATTTCAAGACTTGTCCCTAATGGCACAAAGAAAATACAAAAATATCCTGCTCTGAAGCAAGAAGATTCATATATCCCAACCCATATTGTCATAGGCTGAATAAATAGAAGATATCAGTATCTACGGTGCAACTTTCACACTGCACTGAGAATTAACCAATGGCATATATATGTCCACAATCCAAAGCCTAAATATACTGATGGTGCTAATGATATAAATACAGCTACAATCTCACCACATACTCAACTTCCCTTGTTTTCTTTTCAAACTGTTCATCCTCAAAAACCCTATCAATGTTGAAGCAAAACATAATTCAAAGGATCAATTAGATGGTGTTTTTTTAAATAATCCATAACAACAAACAACAATCAAAAGACAAGTGTTATTAAATAAGAAAAAGATTTAAAATAAACATATTTTACATCATCAGAATCGGCTGTTTTGCATTTGCTCCTTGCATTAAATTATTCAAAATTTTATGGGTTACTTATATATTAGCCCAGCCAATTAATGCGTGTGTGTGGGCGGGGGGTCTCTCTCCCTCCTCAACTGGGGTGACATTAAAAACGGAATGGAATTGAACACAAATACAAACGTTAAGAAAGTAAATGTCACAAAAAAAAAAAAACTGCACCCCAAGTGGATTATGGATCATCCATATTGTACATAAAATTAATGTTGATATTACTTTTATTTGGGGATGCGTGTTAAATAAATTTTGGCTTATCACAGAATAAAATGAAATACAGATATGGAACTTACTATTAGAAATAAATTAAATTCATAAGTCGCAAGGTACATTTATTTAATAATAATTAGAATAAACAGAACAAAATAATGAAAAATAATAGAAAATTTCAAAAAGTTCAGTTCTTAAGCAAAAATAATAAGAACAATACAATAAAATTTACACATCAATATTCAAATAAAAGAACTAAAAATTTGTTCCTGCCGCAATGCATTTTTTAATATGCTGAGGATGAAGATTTGAGACTATGAAAATATGCATTGCCATGTATTTCCTCAAAGTAAGAGAGAATATTGAAATCGATGATGCATAAAAAGTATGGATAGATTATTGCAGATTTGATAGATAATTGCATAACAAATTAATTTTCAGCATTTGTGTTTAAAAATTTTAATTTAGAAATATAATTCAAATAATAACTAGTTAGATATATATCAATTTTTGAATATGCATTGCTATGTATTTCCTAAAGTAAGAGAATATTGTATAATAATAATTACAATAATAATAACAATAACAAATAATATAATTAATAATTACAAATAATAATTTCTAAATAATAATTTAAACAATTTCAAAATAACAATAAATAATTAATAAAATAATAACACTTTTTTAACTTACCATTTCTTTTCATATACTCTAACAAAATATTCTCTAAGCTAGTAGGTGACTTATTTGTCTTTGAAACATCAATTATGGAATCTGTAAAGATAAAATATAACTTAATTAAAAATAAGAACAAAATTAAAAATTTGTCTATAAAATAAAAAAAAAAAAATGGCTATACGATACTTTGGAAATTATTTGTCATAGATCTTATAAAGCTTATGAATTAAAATGGAGAAGTGTGATTATGTACTTTTTTCAACATTTATCAAGCCTACATTTTAAAATTACTTCATAATATTTTAAATATTGAATTAAAATATGATATTTATAGTTTTTGAATTCCTAAGTAATTAATTTTTGCCACAGAAAGTGCAGTATATGAGTGTAAGAATTGGTTTCATATCAACAAACCAGATGTTTCCACATGAATTATATATTAAAAAAAAAAAACTGAAGCTGAGTCCATTCCATTGAAATCACAAGAACATTTTCTTAGTACTGCTTTGCTGGATCAATCAACCAGATCTCCTGTGAAGTAAAACAAGGAACAGGAAAGAGGAGAGACCACAATCGACTGGTAGAGAACTAATCTTCTTAACTAAATCTCAGAACAGGTTTCATGGAGAACTTTCGGCAGGATTGGTTTTCATATATGTATAGAGAGAGAGAGACTCAGAAACCAAGGAGAGTTAGAGAGATAGTCAAGAACAGTCAGAAAAGACAACCAGCCCTTTGTAGACTGTCAGAGAGGGTACCTAACTTTTGCAGAACATGTTTTTTTAAGAGAACCTATACAGAACTCTAGACTGTTATTTAATGTATTGTGATGTGCTGCTAATTCAATACATTATATGACAACTAAAAATGCTTCACCTATCATTTTTGAAAAATAACTAACTTTACTGGACAAAGACCATTACTCTTAATCTTCAATATGAGGCTGTGTGTGATATAAAAAATAAAATTATACAATATTTTATGTTATTGATGTATTATTGTGAAAAAATTATTACATACATTTAGTAATTAAAATCTACAAATTTCATAAACTTTTTAAATACATTATCTAAGTGCCTTCATTTGAATACAGGCACAAAGAAAAAAAAAAATTAACATATACATAGGTAAATATAATATTCTTCTTTTTATACATTTAATATGTAAATAAAAATAGTAGACTATAATAACTGTAATATGAAAGACTTTCCTAATTTATACATGATTTCAATATTTTAGTATATGTGTACTTTTAACATCTTCTTTATTGAAATAATAATTTTTAAAATTTTAAGCAGTTTTGTTTAACTTTTTAAATATATAAAAATGGGACAGATTAGGATAAAGAAAAAGGTAAAATGTTGACTTACATTATATCTGTCATCTTTACCAGAGTGTCTCAATGGCTGTCGCTGTATTAATAGCAGATCCCCAAATGAACTAAACGAAAAACCAGGTAGAGATGTACTATACTGTACATAAGCAGCACATTCCATAAAAAATTCTGAATAAAAGTATAAAATTAAAAAATTTGCATGTTAATAATATTTTGAAGCATTATAATATAAAAAAAATAATAAACTTCCGCTTATCATTACTTACATACAGTTTGTAATCAAATATAAGAATAAGTTTTATTGAAACAACTTCCTGTCTTGATAAAGGGATGTCAATAGTCATTTGAAGTTCATCTTTTTACCATCCCTGTTATGATCTTCTTCTCTGTGCTAATAAAATAAACATTTAACATCATAGCAATGAATTATTTATCAATAAATATAACATGATTAAAAATACACTTTCTACATGAATGCAATTTTTGTATTAATGAAAATAGTATGTTTTGTAAATGCTAATAAATATCGTAATCCATAAAAAAAAAAAAAAAAAAAAAAAAAAAAAAACCAGAACATAAGGGAAAATTTTAGATTTTAATCCATATTCATGTTTTTCATTCATTATTAAATTTTAGTATTTAACTGCATTTGTATTAGTACTATATACATTACATATAATTAAAATTCAGAATATTCACACAATGATCAATACATAAAATATAAAAAACATTGATATACGCAATCAAATTTCATTTAACCATAATCTTCATGGTTTGACACAAAATATGATGTTAAATGAGTTAATAGATAACCTCAATAAGTCACCAAATTTATGCAAATCATGGTTTAATAAGGGTTAATTATATTTTAGAATACTTTCAAAGCTTTAATTCATTCATGATAACAAAACCATTATAATAATAAGTTTCAATTAAATAATAAATTTTTCTTTTCAGAAATATTTAATATAAAAATATATATTCAGAGAAAATATAAGTTCAAATACATCTAATATATAAAATTCTCGTGTCACAGTGTTTGTTGCCAAACTCCTCCGAAACGGCTCCACCGATTCTTATGAAAATTTTTGTCCATATTTGGTAGGTCTGCGAATCGGTCGTAATCTATTTTTTAAACCCCTAAGTGATAAGGGTGGCCCACCCCTAAATATTTTTTTTAAAATTTCTTTGGCAAACCAATGTAGTGGCAACAATAGTGTTTTCAAATCTACCATTGAGGAAGGCGCCAATCTTGCAACCCTGAATTTCGCCAATTTCTTTAGGGTTGCAATACTGCAATTAGAGGAATTGTAGCTTCATTTTTCGAACAATAAAATGACTATTTTATTGCTATTTCGATAATTAATTGCAGAATTTTATTAACACTAATTTCATCGTTGAGTAAAAAGTTTGTTTCCACCACAGACGAAAGATATACCACAATAAAAGGATGGCACCGTGTCTCGATGCCTGTACTACATAACCGTAAAATAAACCATGTTCTGAATATTATTGTTTTATGTACTACTTTTAAATTTTGTGAAAATTATATTGTATGAAATTTATATTATTTCTGAGAAATAAATCAAATGTATGTAAGTATTACCTGATTTGATTATCAATATTTTTTTATTTTCTAAGTTTGAATTTGAATTGAATAAAATATATTGAATGAAAAGTTGTGAATCAAAACATTGAACTTTTCTATGCTTAAAGTTTGTCAACATGTGTTGTATTTGATTAAGAATTCTAAAATGAAATGTGATCTAACAAGATAACATAATATAGACAGTATAATTTTAAAAAAGAAAGATGATGAATTTTAAGGATTTTTGAAAAGTGTGAAAAGGAAGTAAACTCTGCAAATTATTTGATATAATGATAATATTAAAATTGTATAATAGGTATTATAATAGTTGCAAGTTGAAAATCAATGACATTTTATTTGAAAACTTTTGTTATTTGAAAAACATAGAATTTGAGTTATAAATTTGAGTGATTTGAATATTGTCGAAGAAAAATTGATAAATAGTACTTTTAAATTGGAAGTTATTTAAAGAAAACAAAACAAATAAATAAGTGTTTATATTAATAAAGGAGAATTTAAAGCTCATTAACTTTTCCATTTGTTTTGTCATTTCTTTCATCATAAAATAATAAAACATTTTTTGTGAAGAAGAAAAAACACATTTTCTAAGTTTGAATTGGAATAAAATATATTGAATGAAAAGTTGTGAATCAAAACATTGAACTTTTCTATGCTTAAAGTTTGTCAACATGTGTTGTATTTGATTAAAAATTCTAAAATGAAATGTGATCCACAAGATAATATAATATAGACAATATAATTTTAAAGAAAGATGATGAATTTTCAAGGATTTTTTGAAAAGTGTGAAAATGAAGTAAACTCTGCAATTATTTGATATAATGATAACATTAAAATTTTATAAAAGGTATTATAATAGTTGCAAGTTGAAAATCAAGGACATTTTATTTTAAAAACTTTTGTTATTTGAAAAACAAAGAATTTGTTATAAATTTGAGTGGTTTGAATATTGTCGAAGAAAATTGATAAATGGTACTTTTAAGTTGGAAGTTATTTAAAGAAAACAAAACAAATAAATAAGTGTTTATATTAATAAAGGAGAATTTAAAGCTCAATAACATTTTTATGTATGTACATTTGTTTTTATTTATATTTAAAAGTTGGTTTTAATTATTTCTTATTTGAATTTTTATGCATTTTGTATTCATTCAAAACATCACAAAAATATTTCTGTTCTAAATGCTTTGAAACTTCAT
The DNA here is from genome assembly GCA_021605095.1 of Caerostris extrusa. Taxonomy (NCBI): domain Eukaryota; kingdom Metazoa; phylum Arthropoda; class Arachnida; order Araneae; family Araneidae; genus Caerostris; species Caerostris extrusa. The sequence continues at coordinate 12,237 of BPLR01001902.1, forward strand.
GTAAAAGTTTTCTTTAAATGTATGAAAGGAATAGAACATGGAAATTAACCTAAATTCATAAATTATTTTTATTTTAGTTTTTAAACTAAGAATTTTTGTAAATTTGTAAAAAAAAGTTTGTGTCGACAAACTTTAAGCATACAAAAATGTATAAATAATTGAGATATAAATTTGAAAACAGTATATTACCTACATAAGGATATTCCCAGCATAAAAATACTTGCAAAGGAAAAAACTATTCATGTTTTATTTATTTTTGAATTATAAAATTTTGCAACAATATCACATTTTTGCAATGTTTATCCATATTTTAAAGAATAAATTGTATAAAGAATAGTTAAAGTTGATATTTTTATGTGAAATTCAAAGGTTTTTGCATATTTAATCAAAACACTTGCAAAAAGGCTAAATATTTTAAATTCAGGTCATTTCATATTAAAAAGCCTTGCAAATAGCAGGAAGTTGTAAAAAAAGTTGTCGAACAAAAATTTTAACTTTTTCAAAACAAAGCTCAGAAAATATTTACAGCTTTAAGGAAAAACAAAACTATATTTTTCAATAAATAAGACTATGAACTTGATAATTCAATGGTATTTTAATATATTTAGAACATTTTTAAAAGTAATATATCTAATTAAAAGTTGTTTTTAGCTTTTTCTCAGAATGAATTTTTATGCTTTTTTGTTTTCATGTGAAACACCATAACACAAGTAATTTTGATCCAAATGCTACAAAACTTTGTATTTATGTTTTTCATAAATATTTACAGGGAATAGATCTCTGAAATGATTATAGCTACATAAATATTTTTTATTTCAATTGTTAAACTTGGAATTACATGCAAATTTTGGAAGAATTTTGTGCCGACAGCATTTAAACTAGCACAAAATAATAAATAATAAAGATATAAATTTACCAGAGGTCTATTCACTGTAAAATGTTAGTACAAACAAATACAAACTTAGAAATTTAAAAAATATTGATTTGATTTCAGGTTTTGTAACAGTATCAATTTTTGGCCATTTTTACCCTTATTTTAGCTTATAAAAATTTAAAAAAATAATAATGAAATTTTTTTATGTGAAATCATTAGTTGTTAGATACATTCAATCCAAAAATGTGTACAAAGATAAAAAATTTCAAAAAAATTCCTTGAAGGTGTTCGTGTACCTTAAACGATCGTTTGCATTTGTATTTTATTGTGAATTTTTTTTTAAAGTCGTTTCTTATTATATCCCGATTTTATTTTAATTGTATTGCATTTTTTTCAATTATCATTTTCAGTAAACGACCAAAAAAAAAATCTAACCTCAGAATCCGTGTTTCTCCCATGGGCAACTGTATGTTGCATGCTCACGTGTTCGGAAAAACCATCAAATTTATTTATTTCGATGAAAGACAGACTAACAAGAAATATTGTTCATTTCTTAGTTAAATGAAAGTAATGATTATTAAAAATTATATTACGTAAAATAATTATAAAACAGTCTTACAAATCAACATTATCTACCTCATTCATTAAATTAATAAAAATTAAACATTTTCTATTCGTTGAAACTTAATTTGATCTTTTTATCATTTTTTACCAATCACTTCCTTAACAATACCAATTATAGTATCTAATAATTGAACGAAATACAAGAAAGCCACAGCAACGCGTGGCCGGGTCTTCTAGTATTCCAATAAAATTCAAATAATACTTTTTGTGATTTAAATTCTATTTTTAAAATAACTTAATAAAAGACATCAAAAGTATAAAAATGTTAATAATAAAGCAAAGAACAAAATTATTTTTAATTGATTTTCTAAATAGCATTTTTCAGAAAAACTGTCAATTTTTAAATGATTATACTTAATAACCAGGACACATTCTAAACAAATTAATTGATATTATTTAAAATACAGTATTTATATAAATAATGCATTTAAAAGCATCCTTAGGATGGTAGGGAATTTAACATAGATATTTTAGTTTTTAATAGAAATAATTTTTTTTTTCTTGTACTCTTAATTCAGAAATCCTTCAAACATATTTAAAATAACTTTAAAAATTCTTTCGGTTCAATGATTGATACTTTGCTTGAAAACTAAAAATTCTTTCAAATTCTTTTTGCACTGCAGATTTATTTATTTAAGCATGATACTTATTGAAAATTGTTTAGAGAAAGTGTACAACTAAAATTATATGCAAGCAACAAAATATTAATTATAAAATTGCTAAAAAATTAAAATATATTCCTTTAAACAAATTGAAATATCAATCATCTTATATAATCATTATAAAATATAATTCAGCCAGAGAAATATATAGATATTAAGTAAGCTCAATTTTGCCTACATTTCTTCATATAAACAACAATAATTTACTGTGGTAATAATAGATCTCATTTTGCTAGATTGATAAGGTTAACAAATTCATATTGTTACACACTTTATAATAATAATAAATAATCAAAAATCATGGTGACTATTCAGAAATCATTTAAGTACATGCATGTTTAACATATAAACATTTATATGAATGAAACTATGATTTACCTCTATTGATGGCATGGTTCGTAAAAACTCATGATTAATAAATTGATTCAGTTGCTCATATGTGCTCCAAAATATTAGCTGATTAGGAGATTTTGTTTCAAGTAATAGTAACATTTTGTGTTTAAATGAAACATCAGGCTGTTCTCTGTAAAAATCAATCTTTTCCAGAAGCCTAAATGAGAGCAGGGAAAAATTTTAGCATTATTAATTCTTCCCAGAAATTGTTTTAATTATATCCTTAAAATGTTACTATTAAATATTAAAAAGTAATTTATTACTTCCATAACTAGTATTTGAATATTTTTAAAATACAAACCAAATTGTTGTTAAATATAATAATATATTTATAAAATCCCAAATTTAAAAAAAAAATTCAAGATATTTTAAAAGTTGTTTAACTTTCCATTTAAAAACAGTCTGAAAAATACCATACCTTGACTGTAATAGGATATGATAAACGGACAAATAAAGGTTAGTAAATTGATTACAATACAGATGCATGTAGCTTTAGAACATATAGTTGTTTTATATTTGATTACAAGAGAGTGAGAAAAAATTTCATAAATCGCCATTCAGTCTTTGATAAATGAATATATATATAGATATAGATATATAATTACGATAGATTAGCAATGTATTTTCAATTTCACAGACATAAATGCTTAAAAATTTTATCACAACATAAAATCGTTTAATATTAATTATAAAGCATTATATTAATATTATAATAAGAGCTTCGAATTTTTAAAATAATTTTTATGCACTTTGTTCATAACCAGAAAGATATGTTCATTAACTCCTCATCACTAACTGTCAACTTTCAAATCAACATGAAAAAACACAAAAATCTTTGTCAATGAATAACCATGGCAACAGCTTGAGTGAGAGATACAGTTACTAAAAAGCATGAGAAGTAATAAATAAAATTCATAATTGAAAAATAATTAATAAAACAATTATAAATATCATTGAGAACTATATTAAAATTTAATTTTCAAAAAATAAATTTTCATTAAAAAAATCTAAGAAGATGCATCTGAACACTTACATATGAATTATTTATTATTGGTTTATTCACAGAAACGCGGCTGAAGACAATTCTGCTTTTGTGCGATGTCAATTGCATCAGTGTCAATTGCATCAGAGCATAAATATCGAAGCACGTCTTCAAGTTAAGTAAATTGTATAACTAGTTCTTGTTTCTGTTTGAGTAAGTGGATCTGTCAATTTTTTTTTTTTTTTCTTCTATTTGATTATTTCATAAATGTTAATAAAATAACGAATAAGACCCTGCTTTATATATAATTTAAAAAAGAAAGTTAATTTTTGAATGAATCTTTTATTATTATGAAATATATTAAATACGAATTTTAGCAGTTCGAAACATTTGTTATCACGCTAGATTTATATTTTTTACTAATTTATTATGATTATGCAAGTATCAAAAATTATATATAACCAAAAAGAAGGGAAGTTGTATGTTTGTCAAATTTATATGTGAATAATTTAAATACGACTTATTTATTAACAACTTTGTTTATAATGACAAACTGATTAAGATTAGATTCTACTCGTTGAGATGCACTTTTTTTTTAAACATTTGTTTTAATATTTAACACTAAAAATTATTTCGATGATATGTATACTTTTCGATTTATCTTAATACACCCTTTTGCGTTTTAAATATTATGTATATACAATAATAATAATAATATACATAAAATATTGAACAAAATCTTAAAATCCAAGGTTAAGATTTTCGCCGTAAAATACAAGAAAAATATTAATAGAATTAAGTTATTAACCAAAATGTATTAAATGCATATTATTATATAGACAGCAATTTGTAGTCATGACAACATTCTAGACTATTGTATTTTTAATTTGTACAAATATTTTTTTTCATTCATAAAAATTATTTCTTTTGTAATAATATAGCATAGTTATTTTACTATTTTTAAAAATATCCTTATTTTATATGTAATTATTGTCTAATTTTTTTTTTTATTGATTAATCTAATATTACTTGTCTAATTTTTTTTTTTTATTGATTAATCTAATATTACTTGTCTAATTTTTTTTTTTTTTTTTTTATTGATTAATCTAATATTACTTGTCTCATTTTTTTTTTTTTTTTTTTATTGATTAATCTAATATTACTTGTCTCATTTTTTTTTTTTTTTTATTGATTAATCTAATATTACTATTGTTGTTTGCATGTTTGAAACTAATATTAAAAGTGTAATTCAGTAATGTGCCTTATTTCTTTTAGTTTATATCAGTCAAGAAGAAAAGAAAATCTTAATTCCAGCTTATGTAGGTAAGTTACCCTTATTTGTAATGAAATTTTTTTTTTTATTTTTTGTTAGAGATTATTATAAAGACGGTAATCATGTTATGAAAATTCATTTAAATTGTAATTGAGAATTCTGGGAAATCTTGTCAATCAAAACCAATACATTTTTTAAGGGCTGTTACCAAACATAAATGGTTTCAATTTAATCAACAATTCTATTCTTGTATAAAGCAGTATAATTGATGAAATAAACAGGTTACAAGGTTTTGGCAATTTGGTGGACAATTCCAACTGTTTTCCCATTGATCGAAAAATACCAATTTTTGTAGTGTTCTTTAATTGCCTGCTAATAAATATATAATTTAATTGCAATACATTAAGTATAATTAGGTTTTTATAGATGTGTTCCAACTTTTGAATTTATCATTTAATAAATAAATTACTTAAAACTTGATATTTCCTTTACTTTTGAAAAATAACCTGAAGTTTCGAAGGACAGGAACACAAAAACATATGCAGACAATATTTTTAAACGGATAATGTATACGTTTTATATATTTTTTTCTAACTAATATTTATATAAAACAGTCACATTCTTTTCGTATAATGTATAGTTTACAATTACTAAAAAAAATGCTATTATCATTTTATGATGACCAATTTTAAGTTAATGGCATATTTTATATGTGTGTAATTATATATATAATATTAATGAATAAATTAACCAAAAATGAAAATTAATAGCTTTACTATAAGTTTTGGTTCATTTTGATTAGAAAACAAAGCGACATGAATGCTTTGTTTCCCTATCCAAATTCTTCAGCCATTAAAATAATTTTTTAAAAATGATTAAAATATTGAAGTACATTTTCTATTAAGTCAAAGGAATATCAACAACCTATTTTACGAGCACATATATAAATCATATCTTTAATAAAAGTTTTGTGCTAAACCTGTAATTTTCTGTTGGTTATATAATCATTTTATTTTTTATTCTGCTATCATTGCTTATGAACAATTTCTTATGTTGGCAATTATAACATGAGTTAATTGTTGTCTTATAAGTTTATAAATATATGAATTTAAAATTTTTCAATATTGTGTTTTATCAGAAATTTTTTTAAAAAAACAAAAAAACCTATAATTTATTCAATTGTACAAATTGTTGCCTCGGATGTTGATTGTATTAAATTATTAATGAAAATAATGACTTGTTAAATAGGCACTTGAATAATTGAACTATGATTGACGTTTATAGGACAAATATTTTTTTATATTGCGACAAAACCATGTTCATATGTAATAATTTAACGCTAAATAATTTATAATTTTCTTTAAAATATTTTTTTCTGGAAAGTAATTGATGGCAGGACCAATTATTTGTTTTAAAAATAATTTTTGCCATTAGAATATATAAACTGATGAAATATTGTTAAAAGACAATTAAATTTTGTCATTTTTATGTGTTAATGTACTGTCTAATAGGTTTATCAGAAACAAATTATTGTATTGTGAATAGTTAGATTTAGGATCTTGTATGTTTCTTAGAATCTTAACTAATAAAAATTTTGTAGAATATTACTATAATTTCTTCTTTATAACTAAATATATGTCAATTTATTAATGTAATTTTAATTGTTTAAAACAAATGGGTTTTTCCATGTTTTTAAGATTTAGAAGTTTTTATAAGATTTTAAAAAATCTTATAGTTTGACATTTTAATGCTCTTGAAGATTATATAAAGTACATTTAAAAATCTTTTCTAGATTTTTTTTTTTTCTTGAAATAATACCTAAAATGATGATGATGATAATGATGAAGAATTTGTCTCATGTCTTGAAATTTTTTTTCCATCTGGCATGGGAGTCCCGCATTAGACTTCCAGTGCTGCTTACAGTGTGGTTTATGGTTCTCGATGTTCGAATGCATCTGGAAATCAATGTCAACATGGGACAAAATCAAATTGATGCATAATTGGTTTAAGTTGACATTTTTGTATAGCTGACAAAACTGCTAAAATTTTATTTGTAAACAATGTTTTAAGTTCTTGGTATAGTTACTTATTTGTATATTTTTGAAGTATTAATGAGTTGTTTATTATTTTATGGGAAAATTCATCTGATATTTTAAATTTTTATGTACAGATAAATTTTATATTGCATGTATTTTTTGTATTTTTGAAATGCATACAACTTTTATATATACGAAATTGGAATAAATTGAACGACTTGAGTTAATTTAAAGTAATACATAAAAGATTTTAATATTTGACTACAGCATTATTTTTAATCTAATGAGGATATATTCAAAAACTGTTGAAAGGTATTTGTTAAAAGATAAAAAATTTAAATATATTTTTGAATAGAAACATCGCGATATAAGAAGATTAAAGACCATGTAAAACTTGCAGGGGGAAAAAACTAATCCTAGAATTAAATTGACCTTATAATTCTTTCAAAAGAAGTTTGATAAGTCAATTCAGATTAGCATTTTTGAAGCCAAAAAATAGTTACTCATATATTTAAAAGAAAAAAAATCTTAAATTTTTTTTTTGACATTTTATATTATATTTTGAAATTAATAAATCTATTTTTAAATGAGATTTTATAAAAACTTCACTGGTTGCTGAAAGGTAATCTTAAAAAATATGTTTGCATCATTTTTAAAAATGAAACTTCTTTTGCAAGTCTTAATTTACTTTGATATTTAAATGTGTATTTTCTTATGATGTAGTGAAAAATATGTGATATCCAGTAGTCAATCATAAATTCGAATCATAACATATGCATTTATTTTTAAAATCACTATTGTTAAGTGCATTATTGTGTAATAAAGTTTATTTCAATCTAATTATTTTATTTATTGACTTAATGTCAGTGAATTCTATTCTGTTTAAAAATTATTTGGTTTCAATAAGATAAGACATTTACATTCATATAAAATATGCTCAACATACAGCAGTTAAAAATAATGCTTTATATACATATATATTCAAAGTAAAATTAAATGATTACAGAAAATCTTTTAGGAATTAAAATTGTATTTTTGAATATTACATTAAAATACACTTATATTAAAAAAAAAAGCTTTGAATATCATAAGTTATTTTAAGTATATAGATTTCCTGTCACCAATTATATGGTTAATGAAAAATATCATATTTTGATTTTATATTCTTAAAGAATAATTTTACCTTTTAACACCCTTAAATTTTATGTATCTTTATCACTGAAAAAAATTAATTTAAAATACATATTGAAAAATTTCTTTATTTTAAATTATGAGTATGAGTTTTTTTCAGTTTTGCTGAATTTGGTCTTTTAAAAATTCTTCATCATATTAAAGACTTAAATATTCATATTTTATTGAAATATTTGAATACATACTATAATTTAAGAAATTCATAATAAGGAGGAGTGCTTGTATTGAACATACATATTCAAAACATGTTGGAATATGATACCAGTTTAAGTAAACAATTTTAAAATTGGGCATATTCTTAAAGTAAATTTATCTGCTACCTTGATATTGATATTAAAAGGGATCATAACCTCATTGATAGGTAAATACGTCATGCTCTATGTTTCAATCATTTAATATAATTTTGTTCTGTGACTGTTCCTAAGCATAAAATACTATAATTTCCAAACTTCGAACTTCAATGAATGCCTAATTTTAATAGAATATTATGAATGCCAATTTATAATTAGGGCATTTAAGGAATTGTTCTCTTAATTTCAAAAGCATTGGATATTTTTAAGAAATCTTTTTAACACAAGTAAAAATATCAATATATAAAGAAGGTTATGTAAGGCATTTTTTAAAAAATATTTAATGACAAAAGAATAAAACATTTTTTGAACTTCTTAATAGTTTTACAATTTAATACTTCGGATATGTTCTGCAAGACTATCGCATAAATCACAAGCTAACATCATGTATCTTTTTGACTCTACTTCTTGTAATAGAATATCTGGTGCTATGTATGCAGTATTCTTCAATAAATCTAAAAAAGAAAAACAATGCATATAATGAATCAAGCATAACTAAATGAGCATAACTAAAATAATTCCATTCAAATGATTTTGCATACTGTTATAAAGCTATATAATTTAATACTGAAGTCATTAGTATCTGAAAAAAATGTATTTTACTATGATACATATTACAAAAATTCCCTTTACTTATGTGTAATGATGCTTTTGATTAGATATAAAATAATCCTGCGCAAGTAGATAATTTGAAATTCTTAACTGTTCTATTGTTTAACAGCTGTCTTTTCTTTTATATTTAAAACAAATTGCAATATGTTTTAATAAGTAAATATAATTGGTTTTTGTAATTTTTCTAATCTACTGGTTAGATATAGTACAAAATAAAAATATTTCAATAATTGATATTGCATTACTATGATAGACTTGAAAGCAGTATTTTTAAAGCCCTGTCTACATTTGAATGTAAGACACCATTTGTGAAAACTCGCCAATTTGGTTTGTTTCACCATGGATGGAAAACAAAGCATGCAAGAATGTTCAACAACTTTTGAGGAAAGAAAATGTTTGCTTCAGATAGAATAGTCATTTGGTTCACTCAACAAAAGATAATGTGGTTTTTTTTTTTTTTTTTTTTTTTTGAGGTCACACTGAACTGAAAGGAAAGAATGTTTGTAGCTCATGCATTCAAATGTAGATGTGGTTTAATGAGGTAAAATTTGTACATAAGACACCTGAGTAACTTTTAATGCATACATAAATTTTATTTAAGATTTAACATAAATATAGTAACTATCACAAATTAAACATTTTCGTAATGAGTACAGTTGGTTTTAAGTTATTTTAATGAGTGATTTTTCTAAAATGTATATCTGGGAGGGGGGTTAGCTCCTTGGCATGCATAATAAAATCCATGTAAATATAATTAGTGTCATCTATTATTTTTATGTGATCTTTATCAATCTTATAGTTTGTCTTGTACAGTATTTTCAATCGAAACTTTTTCTCATTTTCTTTTCATGCAATACAGTATATATGTTTAAAATATTTCTTTTTTTTTTTTTTTTTAAATATAATTTGCTTAACTAAAAGTATTTTTTAAAAATGAAGAATATGTTTTTACTGTTGATTATGCTTTTAAATAATTTAAAAAATAAATATGTTTAATTCAAATAAAATAATGTATGCTAATGTCTAATTAAAATAGATTTATGTGAAGTTTTGAAACCTGATTTTATTAAAAATATTGTATACAGAAAAATAAAAAAACATTTTCTTATTAATATAAATGTTTGAATATAAATATTATTTAAAGATAAATATTTAAACATGTAAAGTTAATTTAAATTCATTATAAATCATATAAAAAATTAATGCCTTCAACCTTAATTTTTAGTGCATCAATTATTTAAAAAGAGGATAAAATATAAAAGTCAATATCATCTTAATTTGGTAATTGTATAATAATAATTTAGCATTAATTAATATATAATTAATTTAATTTGGTAATTTTTTCTTATATAATAATAATTTATTAATATGAGTAAAAAATTAACTTACCAAAAATGTGTTGTTTTATTTTTTCATTTCTGTCATCCATATGAAGTAAGACATTTTCAAACAAATGTTTCAGATGAGACTGATACAAACTCCAATTATAATCTTGAGGAAATGATTTAATATAACTTTCTAGTACTTTTATTATCATTAGTCTGATATCATCTGATTCATCATCTAAACAATGTAGCATCTGATGGCATAATGTGTGAATTTTGATTTCATCAGTGGAGTCTGTCAGTTGTGGTAAAATAATATTTAATATTTTACAAGCTATCAGGCGAGTCGTTACTTCTTCATCTTCTGATAGTGTTGCAATCAATGGAAGGAGTTCTTCACTAACTGAGGTCAGCTGAGAAGATTATAGGTATAATTTAATTAAACACATTTTTAATACATAAGCTATACAAACATTTATTTTTATGTTAGCAATTTTTAAAAAAAGTAAAATTTTCTTACAAAACTTCTGTTATTAAATCTTTCAAAATAGCACATATTAAAGCTGTCTATAATAATTAATAAGAAATTGAAATAATTTACTATTTAGTGAATTATAGTTATAAAAAATAAAAGAATTTGCTGTTAAAAAAATTAATAGCATTTTTTTTTTTAATTATTTATATTTTAAGTGTGTTTCAGTAACAAACTATCTAAGTATCTATATAAACCGACATAAATCAATTTTAGTACTTTTAAATGATTTTTTTTTTCTGAATGCATATGTGTAGCAATCTTTAGTAAGAATTTATGATCATGAGACTATTGCACACTATAAAAATCTTACAAAGGCATTAGTTTATTCAAAATGTATCATTTACCAATGTTTAGTAATAAAATAAGCATATTCAATTAAGAACATTATAATTGGAAACATAATTTTAAAATATAAATGAATTAAAATTCAAATTACAATTTTTCTGTTATGCATTTATCAGTTAAAAATAAGTTAAATTAATTTTAAAATATAAAATTTTAAAAATATCAATAAGAATAAGACATTACCATTTGCTTCTTGATACTGCTTTTATACAAAATCTCATATAAAGTAGCAGCCGCAATTGCTCTTAGACTACTTGCAGTTCTGCCAGCAGACCATGTTAAATTTGGGAAAATTCCCAAGTGCAATAGGCTAAGTATTTGTTCTGAAAACGACTCGTAGAAAGTTGCAGACATTTTTTCAAATAAAGAAGTTGAAATGCTCATGACCATGTAACGAAGCTTAGCATTTTTGCTATGATGAAGGTTGTTTGTAAGAATTGGAATAAAGATATTCATCATTTCTTCATCAAGATGCCCTAAAATAAAGAATGTTATTGAAATAAATTTATGCTTTTTTTATTAGAATGCACTAAAAATTTTATTTTAAAACTAATTTTTTCTTTCAAAATTTTAATAAAACTAATTTATAATATTTAAAAACTTGCTCTTATAATATATTTCTATAATATTTTTAATCATGTATATAATAAATGTATGAGTGCTTTGTCCATGTATGCCACTATAACTTCACAACCCGATGAAGTTTATACTGTATGGTAGCCCTCCATCCCCCATCAATGTAGATGGTTTAGGTTTGAAATTACAGAAATTGAGTTTGAAGATATGACGACATGCATGGCGAAACAAACTTACATTCAGTGACAATATTTAAATTTATTTTTATTAAATTGTTACCATACAAGAACTCATACTCTATCAATAAGTATGCAGTATATTGTCAGTAATTTCTTATTTTTAAAACTAAACTAAACTGATGTGAAGTGTTTCAATTTCATGGTGTGAGGTTGCACAGTGGACTTGCAAGCTGCAGTGAGTGAGTGCATTTAAAAATAATTCCGTGAATAAAATGCTAAGGGTTTCATGTATTACGGCCCATTGTGTCTGTGTATGTTTATTTTGGATACATAAGATTTTACAGATTTAAATATTTTAATATTTATTTTTAAAATAAAATGAAATAATCTTATTTATATATTTACATTTAATTACTGCAATTGCAAAAATTAAATACTAGTATATGAGTGCCAGAATATGTAAAATATTTTGGCACATGACTTATTGGAGTATTGTCAAATTTTTAAAACATATTTTATTCTAATTTTATTTTTAATTTATTTAAATTGTCCTTAATGAGAAGCATATTTAGTTTTAGAATGTAAGATAATGAATAAATTGGCAGAAAATATATCAGATAAACAAGGAAGAAAGGAGCATTGAATGTGACACTCAACAAGTACACATAGGGAAACTGCTGACGAAAGAGGATTATGAAATGACCTAAGTAGAATTACAATAAGTAAAATTCATGAAAAATAATGAATGCAAGCGAGTGAACAAAACAATAGTTTATGAGAAGTGTGAAGCAGAAGTTAAGATTATAATTTTTGCAGATGAGGCATTCGGTTATGATCTCATCAAAGAGTACAATAAACAAAAAAATTGTCATTGTAAAATGGATCAAGTGTGTCAATTCTTGCAGTGTCAAGAAATTCACTTGAGAAACAACAGGAATATGTTGCACAAGTGTAATGATTCAATTAGTACCATTGGATGTGACACTACCAATGGTATTACCAAGAATTTTTCATTACATAACTGGAGAAATCCTGGAATCAAAGCATTTTCTATAAATTATGAGAATATACAATGCTTGCTTTCAAATTACATTATTGGGTGCTACTTCCATGAGCAGTGAAGAAAATCAATTCAATGTTGTGTTTTCGATTAAATTCATTTGTTTAACAATGTTATAAAGTAAGATCATTATTACATTGCTAAACAAATCTCGCATGTGTTGGAGAACATGAACACTGATTCAATGCACTTCAAGCAAATTGAATTGCCATTGTAATTCTGGTCGATTATGAATGCACGCGATGATATTAATTTATCACGACAAAATCATGATAAATTAATCAATAAAGAAAGAACGGATTACAGCATAGTAGAAACAAATCTTTTTTACAATACATGTCAATATCAGAATTTTTATAAAAGAGATGATCACTATTTCAATTTAAAACTAGTGAACCCAAATAGAGGTGCAGAAACAAATAGAAAAGTAACTTTCAAGGAATTTTATGTGTATCACATAATGATCAGAGACAATGAGAGATACTATCATATTACTAATAAATATAATTTATTTCAATAGATTTCAGTTGATATGTACGTAAGAATAAAAGCAGAACAAAAGATATTCATATGATAGAATCAAGAGAAATTGCGTATAGAGAACATTCATTGTGGAAATATGAGCAAATGTGTTACAAAGGTATATCTGTATTCGCAATAAGACTGTATTCACAATAAAGAAAACAGAGAACAACATCTGAAAGATGAAATACTTCAATATTAAATGGGACAGATATATAAATAGTAATGAAGCTGCTTGGGAATATGGATTTTCCAACACATGATCAATAATCAAGTTCATTTAGAAAACATCTAACAAATACATTTTACAAGAAAAAAATTGCTGTGAGAGTAAATAGTGAACTACCCATGAAATATGACATGAACTTTATTTTTCCAACTTTATCAAAGTGATAAGTTTGACTTGACAGAGTTGCCATCATCAAAGTTGCAAGAACGTTGCTATATGCTGATATACCATCATATTATACATGGAATCTTTCAATGCAGAAAGCTAGGAACTCCAATCGAAGGTTTCGAAAGAATTTCTAAAAGTGACACATTGTGATGAGTATAATGGTGCATTAAAAAAATGTTGAATGCTTCTATCTCCAAATAAAAAATGAAATGAAATTCATGAACCAATAAGTTTAACAGATTTAAAAAAAGTCGTTCGATATATATGTGAAACGCAGAGAAGCATGTCAGCGTTTAGGATTAGCGTAAAATGATAACCATTGGGAGTTGGTACTTTAAGAAGTTGCATTGACAACAAACACAGAGTAAGTGAGAGATCTATTTGCAATAATATTAAACATGTGCAGTCCATTGAATCCAAATAGATTATGTGAGAAATTGAAAGTAAGTATGAGCGATGATGTATTGCATCAGGTATGCATATTTTTTCAGAATTAAGAGCGACATTTAATTAAGCACTTATTTGTTTGGAAGGCAAATGATTAACAGTAAGCAATTAAACTTTAATTGAACTCAGAATGCAAGTGCCATAAAGAAACGAAATCTATGCATAGAATTCTGAAATATTGAAAATGAAAGTTATAATGTTGATGAATTATTGCAACACATCATTCAAAACCGACCATTGTGGCTGAAATATATGTCAAAGAGAGATTATTCTTGCGATTGGCATCTGAAGTTGCGACAAAAGAGGACAAATTCTGCTTTGAAACTGTCAAATGTTGCAGAAATTTCAGTTCAGTTGTCATTAAATATTGTTTGTTTACATCATCCAGATACTCCTGATACATTACTAAGTAATTATTAGCGACAAGTGTACAATGGTGCTTAAAAGTCAATTGCAGTAACATTACAAGGTCTCGAAGTAACTCAGAATGTGTCTTAATTATACTTTCTGGAGAATTTTGACAAACACTTTCAGTTACTCCAAAATAAACTCCAGCAAAGCAATAATGCATATTTGAAGTTCCATCATATCTCTGGCCTCAAGTGAAAAAAAGCAAAATTAAGAACACAAATATGAGTTGAACTTTCCCGTGATGATGAAATGAAGCATTTTGCCAGAAAAACTTACGAATTGGTGATGGCATTTAAATTAATTATGTGACTGGTCAACTTGAACTTATGAATTGTCGTAGACAGTCCAATTGAATTAATTGATAAAGTTTATTTAATATTGTTAAAAATTACGCAAATTCAAGTTATTATTTGAAAGAGCCATTTTAGCAGTAAGAAATGAAGTAATTGACAATAGTAATTAAAAAATTCAAAACAAGATTCCTGATGAAAAAAAGAATATATAAATCAATCGATTCAATGATTGATGTAAATTAAAGTAAAAAAAATAAGTTTTTAATTTGATGCAAGTGTCAGGAATGGCTTTATATTGTTTAATATTAAAAATCGGATCACACATTATTTTGTTCTGAAATTTTGATTCATTAAGATTATGTAATGGAACAAGAATTATTGCAAAACAGTTATCAAACAATATAATTGAAGCGAAAACAATGTCAACAAAAGATAAATGGAACCCCTTTATTCTGAGAATACTGCTCATATCTACTGAATTGCCATTTCTATTCAAAAAGCTGCAATTTACTGTAAGATTATCATTTAGTATTACTATAAATAAGACATAAGGATAAACGTTAATATATTGTATTAATTTTAAAAAATCATGCTTTTATCACTGTCAGTTATATGTAACTTGCTCTAGAATGGGAAAATTAACTAATTTATATATCTACTGATCATTTAATAAGATGACAAATAAAGTTTATAAGCAAGTATTACTTATAATAGAATAAGTTAAGTATGCAATAAAGTGAGAAAAAAAAATTAAATACACCTGTATCAAAAATATGAATTAGTTTAGATTTATAATTTCTGTATTTAAATATTTATTTTTTAATTCACATTTCATAGGAGCTGGCTAGGTTATTCAAGCAAAGAGATAACAACTTCAGCAAGTAAAATTATACATTTTTCTAATAATATTATTTAAAGTTATATAAATTGATAAAATTATTTTAAACTTTAACAAATGACAGATAAGAAAGCTGGTTGTGTAATATATGGAATTTAGGAATTATTTTGTGTTCAGAGAACAATTTTCTATATGAAAAATGAGTCTGAATTAAAACTTTTAAATGTAAATCTGATAAAAAAAACTACAAATTCTCCACAAAAAAAGCTTTTTAAAGATAGCTGACTTGAAATGGAAAGAACAAACAAACAGGAGTTGCAAATGAATACATAATTTTTGTTCATATTAAAGACATAAGACTGAATTTACAAAAATAAATCTTGTTTTAAGTTTAAAGGAAACAATCTTAATGTGTAATGTGTTCTTTTGATAACAAAAACAAATAATACAAATTAGTGTTAAATATCTTAATGAATATTAAAATTACCTGATTCTATAAGAAACTTGAAAATGGGCATTTCAGGGCTCATTTCTGTCCATACTTCATTGCTTTCTGATAATACTTTCAGAAATGACGCTGTATGTTGTTCAAATAAAATAGTTTTAGTACAGGATTGCAATTCAGCTAGGTGTTGAAGAAGTTCATTAGCCTAAACAAATACATTATAATCACTTCTTTTATATGCTTAAAATTACTTAAAAATATTATAAATAAAACCAGTGCAAAATAGGTAGAAAAACATTAATATCAATAAATAATTAATTTGGAAAAGAAAACAAACCTTAAGTATTATTACTTCACTTGCTGCAAGTCCAGAAACAGAAGTTAGAATAATAAATGTAAAATAAGAAACGTCGGAGTCAATTTCACAACTAGTGGACAGTAGGGTCTCGATGCATAACAATAAATTAGCTTGATCATCTGCCTAAAGATTTAAACATATACTTCCAGCAATATAACACTTTAATAAACAAATAAATAATGAATGATACATATTTTTCCCTTCTATTCATAAAATACAAATAAAAATTTTTGCATTATAAGTGTTGAAATTATTAGTTCAGATGAAAATCATTAACATATTAATATCTAAAACAGTAACATTTTAATTCATTAGTGCAATATTATTAATCAAATATGTAAAAAAAAAATACATAAAAAAAAATATTAAGATTAACATAAAAACAAATGTTTTTCTTGGGCTGATGACTCCTAATGTGTTTTTTATGTTCTCATTATTTTACATTATCTTCTTAATACTGGCTTTATTCTCAAATCAAAGACAAGTTTTTTAAAAAACATTCATTTGACTTTTAATAGATCTCTTGTATTACTATCAATAACTACTAAAAACCAAAAATTGAAAGTTAAATAAAAATTCTAAACTTAAATAACATCATTATACACTAACTATTAACTATATATTTTTTTAAGTTACATGTGATAACAAAAAAAAAAAAATTTTTTTAAGGTGCAGTAATTCAAAAAACTATAGATGGCATGGTATATTATTTTTTAGCCACTGGAAAATAAAATTTTATCATATTTTTTATAACATCAGTTCAATATATATTAACTGTTTAGAAAATTTCAATCTAATTTTTGTTTCTTTCTTGCCATGATATTTACAAAAATAAATCAAATATTTCAATTAAAAAAATGCCTCACAAAGGGTCAACAAGAGAGTAATTTAGGTTTTCACCATTTAAATACATTGTGAAAACCAAATATACTTTTACCAACAAATATTTTTATATTATGCCTATCAAATGTTATAACCACTATCAAATACATTTTCAATTTAAATATTATTGGTTCACATATAAAAATTAAAAACAATTTTATTACATATGTTAGACAAACTTGATTGCAGGACATTTTTATAAATTGAAACAAAGAAACCGACAGGTTATGTCAAATATTTAATATATTTTCTCTTTATCAAGAGAATAAAAAAATTATTTTAACAACACAATGTCTTCTCAGTTAAAAAATTTGCATTTTCAAGTTTCTAATAATTTACATGATTATTATTCAAAGCAAATATAATTTCATTTTTTAAAAGGTTTTTATATAAAAACTAAGGAATAACTTTTAGTTATTTCTTTACATTGATTTTATTTAAAATAATCTTTAGGACAAAAATCTTTATTTAAAAAATAAAACTATAAAGTTTTTTATTTGCTTTTGCCATTTTACTTACTTTTCTAGTCCTACATATTTCTGGATCAGATAAAAACTTGATAATTGCTACAAAGCACTTAACAGGAACCGTATTTTTCATACCTTTTAATGCAGAAGCAAATATATTTAAATGAACAGAAGATGGATTTTTATGCATTAAGCTCAATATACTACGAATGAGGTGGCTTGGATCCATAAAATAACCTAATAATTCAGCACAGTCCATTACCTACAATAATATGTGAAGAAAAAAAAAACTAGATTAAAATGCAGACATTTTTTACAAATCGAACATAATCGGAACATAATTTTCAAACGGAACATAAATTTCATAACTACAACAAAAAATAAATAAAGAGAAAAAAAAAAAAAATTACTATTAGGAGCAGGTATATAGTCAAATCGATGTAAACTATTGTAGAAGTTTCAATAAATCAGTGTACTTTATAAAAATGCCCCTCAACAAAGTATTTGATATGGATTTAATAATAAATCATCAAAACAACAGATTTTTTAAACTTATTTTACCACTAAATATCAGTTGTTTATATTATACTATCTGTAAAAAATACTACTTTAACCAAAATCAAAGTTTCATTTCTAAAGTGGGTATAAGTTTGGAAAAAATAACTTAATTCATATGAAACGTAATTAAAAAAAAACATTTATTACAATGTCAATAGTCCTTTTCCCTTCAATTTTAACAGCATTCATAATTCCTTCAAGAACTTCTGGAAGCTTCATAGTAATTTTATCTTCTGAATGAAGAATAAGAGAATATAAGGTTTTTGAAGATTTTATTCTTGTTTCAAGCTTCCAATCAACTATATCTTTTAGCAATGGAGGTAAAATGTTGAAAATATGCCTCTGCACTAGAATTCGACAACCCAATGGAGGTCTACCACCTAAAAAGAAATATTTGTTATAATATGAAACAAGTTTTATAACAAAGTATTTGGCATTGACAAAGTTTAAATTTTGGAGGAAAGAATAATTATAACACATAATTTAAAATATTAGTAATCTTATTTTTAAAAAATTTCTAAATCTGGAAATTCTAATTCTATTGATTGTATTAATACAAGTTTAACAATTAAAAATAATTTTTGACTATAAGGTTTAAAATCAGAAAACTGCATTTCATGTGATAAAATAGTTCATGGTTTTTAGCATTAAATGCATATTCATTTTAGCGTAATATTTCTGACATTTTTTTCCTTTGATAGGACATATATTAAATTGTACTAATATGAATTAAATTGTGTCTAATCGCCCCCCTCCTCATGCATTTTATGCATAATACGTTATAAATGGATCTAAATCAGGTTGAGACAATACATAAAAATAAATGCATATATATATACACACACACATTTTAGCATATTTTCAAAAAATTTTCCTTTTGTGACAGTAAAATAGAAAACTTTATTTCATTATTTTTTAATTGCATATATACACAAATTTAAGCACTATAGAGCAGCAATGGCAACTAGTAGCTCACAAGTTGGATCCAACCAGCAATTTGATTTACTTCCTTCCCCTCTAAGCTTCTTCTTTATATTCAACAATTATAACGCAGTTTTTAATATATTTTTCATGGAATTCAGTTTTTTAATAAATTCGTTATAACATTTTGCATTGACTGTACAAATAATAAATATATAGCCAAATTGTAGTCTTTTAGAAAATACTTCCATTATAGAAGGAAATAAAATTGACTAATTAATTCACTACTCATTATTATTGGTGAATATAAATATACTATTCAAAGGTAAATTAAAGGTTTAGATACAGTTACCCTTCCCCTTTGATTGTAAATAACTGAATTTAGAAGGAAAACAATATTCCTCTTATCATTTTTTTTTTAACAAACTAGATCTCAGGATGGCTACAAAAACTGTGAAATTTTTTTTTTTTTTTTCTGACTAAATTTACATTTCCCTGGCGTATGCCTACCAATTACAATAGTTTCTTGGCTTTCTCTCTATTCAGAATCACTATATGTGTACGGCATATGTTATTAAAAACATTTCAATCAGTTATTTAATATGAAAAAAATAATATATTTTTATGAAATTCAATTTTAAAAATATAGAATGAATATCCTAAAAAAATATATTAAAATAGTATAAAACCCCCAAATTGTTACAAGGTAACAACCCTTACTAAAATAAATACAGATATTTCATTTAAAAAATTTTTATTAAGAAGGATATATATGATTTTTTTAAACAATTTTCTTTTAAGAAACTTGCAAAAAGAAACAGCAAAACATCATAAAATGGCAAACAGTAATTCTCCCTGAATGTATTTTTTAAAGGTGATGCTGTGCCATTGAATTTTGCTTTTGTTTCCCTCTACATAGAAATATAATGGAAGTCTAATTTAAGAGCATGATTAGTACTTAAATACATCCTAGTAATTAAAAGCACAAATAAAAAATTAAATTATGCATTTAACACATAGGTAAAGGATACTTAATTAAATAATTTAGGTTAATACTCTTAATATATATATATATATATATAAATTCATTAGACTTAATTTCAGTAATTAAATACATAAGTTATGTTCAATATCAATATATCAATGAATGCAGATGCTAAAGGATTGTGAAATCAGGCTTAAGGAATGAATTTTTCAATGAAAATTTCCTGACTTCCCGATTCTGTCGCCGCCCTGTCTATGGTTTCAATTTGATGCTTAAAATGTAAAACCATGGCTAACCCTGCTATAAGAGAATAAAAATGTAAATGAATAAAAACCTTTGATGGGATAATCAACTGGATCTGAATGAGAAAAATCTATCAAGTCCTTATAGGTGTTCTCATTTTCTATGATATAGTGATTCCCAACTTTTAACCAAATATCTTCAGCTTTAGAACTGCAAGATGTTTCAAGAAAAAAATCCATTAGAATTTAACATTGTAATGTTCTTTGATTAGACACATAAACATAAAATAAATTTTTTTTTGTTAACAAAAATAAAATACATTTTAAAATTCGTTTTCGTTACAAGTTTATTATGTACTATTTTAGGTTGACGACAAAAAAATTTTTAAACAAATCTATAGAATCAATAGTTCAAAATATTTAAACATCTATTATTTAAAGTATTCACAATAAAACAAACTAAGGCAATAATATATTTATATAAAATAAGTTTAATAGATATACAAAAAAAAAAAAAATATGGAATTACCTTATTTCAGGCACTTCATCATATAATAAAGAAAGCATAAGTGGAATTAGACGATGAAAATAAGAATATCTATCTTTCAAATTTATTAACATATTTCCTATTACTTCAGTTACAGTCATCCTAACTGAAGAAGAGTGATCAAATAACCTCTGAGCTAAATGTATCAAAGCTTCATCAAATTCCTTTTCATTTAAAAAATCAGCAACAGCTCCTGAAAGGATATCAAAATTTATAATCAATTTTATCACTATTACAATTTTATTCTAGATAAACATAAAATCAAACATATTCAATTACTGTTTTAAAGAAATTTTTGGTACTTACGTATTAACGGTACCTTGTCGACAGACTTGGCGGTTTTTAAGTGTCGCCAATCTAACGTCGCGATTCAAAACCGGTTGGCGCGTGTGCTCTTTATTAGCGCAACTGTCGCCAAGGTACTGTTAATACGTAAGTACCAAATTTTTACTATGAATAAAAAAATTCTATTGTTTCAAATACTTTAAAAAAAAATAAATTAATAGATAAGCCCTCCCAGAATAAATATTAATTTATCAGCTTACAAATTTTTTTACTTATCTTCATTAAACAAAAATTCATACCTAAATGATACAAATATTTAGATATTTATCAAACTAAACAAGGTATCATTTTAGGACTTTCAAAAGAAATTGCTAAATTTTAAGTCACACTGAGGTACAAATCAAAAAGTAAAGCTGCTTCTTATATAAAACTCTTATATATATTGATTTACCAATTAATAAAGTTTATTTATATTGATGGTATGCATTAAAGTAATTTTTTTTTTTTTTTAGTTCCAAGATTTTATTATTATATCAGTCAGACATAAAATTACAGAAAAGCAATAGCTGAAAGTCTTGAAGCCTGGAGTGAAATACAAGAAAATTTTTTTCTCAAGAACATAATTCACAATAACATAAAAATTATAATTCAACTTTGAAATTATATCACTAAAAAATTTCTTTCATTTTCCAAGATAATCCAAGAAAAGATATATATATATATATAAATAAATATGTATTATTAGCAATATAAATTACGCCTAAAAATAATTTTGAACACATGAATTTCTTTGGTAAAGAAAAGATAAGCAAGATCGCAGCTATAAATCATACACAAGACAGATATTTCCACACTATACAGTCGCACCAAGCATAACTTAGTTATCAAAGAAAAGTTACTATTCCAGTCAAAAGTATTAAACCAAAAAGCTATAAGAAAAAAGCACATATA
Organism: Caerostris extrusa; assembly: GCA_021605095.1. Taxonomy (NCBI): domain Eukaryota; kingdom Metazoa; phylum Arthropoda; class Arachnida; order Araneae; family Araneidae; genus Caerostris; species Caerostris extrusa. The sequence continues at coordinate 34,803 of BPLR01001902.1, forward strand.
AATTAATCATATGCCAGGATTGATTCCTGCCATTGCCATTAGCAAATGTCAACCAAGTTTTGTTTTTGAGCAAAAAATATATAAAAATCTTACATAATAACCTATTCTTAAGTCTTTACAGAACCTTGTCAGTGACTACCCTGCTTCCATTCTCCCTATCACACGCTGTTTCTTACAATCCGTCAAATGTGTTTTGGACAACATATTCCACTTATTAAAAGCGAAAATTTTATCTAACTACTCATACAATCCCTTTGCAATTTGACTTCAAATCACCTACTCACACTCCTTCTCACATGTGCTGAAAGAACGAAGTTCAAAAATTCGTCATTTTTCTGTAGTAAGAGTGAATCTCACTGGATATGATAATGTTGACATTCAGTTATCAAAAAATCGCCTTCCATTGCAGTTCACTAATAGAAGTAACATAAAGCACCTTTTTATGGTTGTTCCTTTAATTTTCTCACCATTGTATATAGTAATAATGAATACTTTGGATAAAAATTATTAAAGAAAAGAAGTTTTAACTTTTTATTTTCCAATTCGAAAACATATTTTATTTTAATATATTAAAATATCATGCAGTTGTTTTTTTTTTTTTTTCTCCTTTAATTTCAAGACATCTAAAATAAATTATTTACTTGCTGATATATAAAAATTTTAGCAACAATAAACTACTGATTAAGATTCTAAAGCAGTTGTTAAAATTTAATTTTTAGTTAACTTAATAATAAAAAATATATATAATTTTATTTAAGATAAGCCAACAAATATAAAATCTTACCAATGGCTTTGATACACAATATTCGAGTTTTTGAATGTTGATGAGTAATAGAGCAAAGTAGAGGTTTTAAAAAATTACTAGCAATCATATGAAAATTAGAATTTTGTTTGGATGCCATAAGTAACAAACATTCACAGCTTTTTCTCTTAACCTCAGGGCAATCATCAACAATACAAGCAGTTAAACTTGATGATATATCATTCAAACAAAGACACATATTATTTTCAATTATTTCTCCTAATAATTCGATTTCAAGCAATCTAATTTCTTCTGATCTCTCTCGTTCATCAGTTTTTTCTAAACGTCTTGCTAAAATATTCAAAAGTGAAGGAACATTGTTTTTAGATATCAATGAATGTTGTAATAAATATTTTAAAATTATAGCAGATAATTCTCGGCATTTTTCACTTTTGTCAGACAAGAATACAATCAATGATTTAACAACGTGTTCCAACAAATAAGTTAATTTTTGTTCGTGCAGCTGTGCATAATCACTTGATGTAATTCTGGTGTGCAGTTCTTTCAAAGTATTGCGTTTATAAACATCATTAACTATATTTTCAGAAGACAGTTTCTCGAAAGAATCACCAATAAGTTTTTGGATAGTTTCATTAGCCATCATTGAATATTCAACAATTATTCATTAGAATAAGCAGTTCATTTAATACATTCATCACGTTACCATCACAACCAAATGAAAGTAGAAGTTTTTGATTGTTTGATTGATTGCAGTAAATTAACTTTTCTTTCTTCAAAATTTCTGAAATTTGTGCATAATAAATAATAAAAATATTTATCAGTAAATTGTCAAATTTTTAAATTATCGAATACTATAAGCTTATATTTTAGAATATTTGAATTCCCTTTCTGCTACTCTAAAACCATTTATTGTTTGATCAAATGAACCAATGTACAGATTTAAAACCGATACATTTGTTTCATTCAAATAATCTATTAAAAATTTAACTTTATAAATACAGATCCTTCTTTATAAAATTTTGTTTACTTAATTAATGTTAAGAAAATTTTATTTAATTGTCAAAAAAACTTATCTGATATCTTCATTGTGATTGTAACTGTTGCGGTATGCTTGCTGTTGCATGTGGATCTTTATTACGTGAGGTTAAATTTCTGAATTTTTGCCATTGCCGATATTTAATTGCTTGCCCAATAATGTCGACGATCTCAAAAAATGAGATGAAAAGGCAGTTGAAGGCTGAACAAAAAGCCAAAGAAAAAGCAGAAAAATTGAAGAATCAGAAAGATGTTGTAATAAAGGAGAAAGTAATTAAAACTGAAGATCCAACAGATGCTGACGAATATTACAAAATAAGATGTCAGGCTGTTGAACAATTAAAAGCATCAGGTGAATCGCCTTATCCCCACAAGTTTCATGTTTCAATTTCGTTGACGGAATTTGTAAATCGTTTCAGTAATCTTGATGCAGCCCAAATCTTGAAAGATGAGACCATATCTGTAAGTGGAAGAGTTCATGCTAAAAGAGAATCCGGTGCTAAACTGATATTTTATGATCTAAGAGGAGAAGGCGTAAAGATGCAGGTAGCTGGCACATGCTGCTCATTAGCCTTCATCTGGTGGCAAAAGAAAAGTAGGGAAATTTCTTTGAACATCAACTCGGAAGAATCAGAAGAGAGAGATATAGTGGTTGCAAAGGTCATCAACAGGCAAAGACGAATGGCGATGGAGGTGAATTGGGCATCATACCGAATTCAACATTTTCTCGAAATTTTGGCTTTGTACCAGCGGTATAAGCAGTTGCTCATCCTACATCTTTGGCGGTTGAAAGACAAAGAAACAAGATTCCGCCAAGGTATTTAGATTTAATTTTAATCACTTCTTCTTCCCGTGATAGATTGGTCTTCCGTGCAAAAATTGTAAAATATGTTAGAGAATTCCTTGAGCAACTTGGTTTTCTTGAAGTGGAAACTCCAATCATGAACATGATTGCTGGTGGTGCTACAGCTAAACCATTCATAACCCATCATAACGAATTAAATATGAATTTGTATTTACGAGTAGCACCTGAATTATATTTGAAGATGCTTGTTGTTGGAGGTTTGGATCGAGTTTTTGAGATAGGCCGTTTGTTTAGAAATGAAGGCATCGATCTTACTCACAATCCCGAGTTTACATCTTGTGAATTTTACATGGCTTACGCTGATTATAATGATTTGATGGAGATTACAGAAAAGCTTGTATCAGGGATGGTAAAGTCATTGGCTGGATCCTATAAAATCAAGTATCATCCTGATGGACCAGAAGGTCAGGAATATGAAATTGACTGTACCTCAATCATTCAAAAGAGTAGTTACACCTGGTTTAGAAGCTGTTTGTAGGAGTTGAGTTACCAGACCCTAGTTCTCTTAACACACCAGAAGCAAACAAACTTCTTTCTGACTTATGTGGCTTAAACACGATCGAAATTGTGAAATCTGGCCTCCTTGCACCAAGAACCACCGCATCGACTACTAGATAAACTTGCAGGGACATTGTGTCGTAGAGGATACTTTCATCAACCCAACTTCTTCCTTTTGTGAACATCCTGCACATTGACTGCAGTCCTTTGGCACAATGGCACCGTGGCGTACCAGGGTCGCACAGAGAGATTTGAACTGCGCCTGTAGCTGAAGGCGACGGAAAGTTGCATAAATAGCTTATACTGAATTAGAATAGATCCAAGTGTTCAACGAGAGGCAGATTTGATGTACCGGCTTCCAGGATAAAAGCTGCTGGTGATGATGGAGAAAGCTCAAGTCATCGATGAAAATTTCATTACTGCTCTTGGTATGGACTTCCACCAACTGGTGGGTGGGGAATGGGTAATAAACGGGTTGACTATGATTTTGACTGATACAATAACATAAAAAGAAGTATTAGCTTTTCCAGCTATGAAGCCAGATAACTGTAAACCAAAGATCAAGAAAATGAGCTAGAGAAAAATTCTGAGACCAAATAATGATGTATGTTAAGAATTTTCTAAAAAGAATTGTACTCATGATTAAAACTAACATTCATTAATGTAATAAAAGCCCAACAAAAGTCCTGCTTTCTTTTTAAAATGTACTAAAAAATTGTCTCAAATAAGTTATGTAATAATTTATATTCATAACATCAAGTTAAATTTGTCAATAAAAAATATTATTTATTAAAAAGTTAATTCGATTATTTTCAGTTTAAATTATGGGTACTTGTATGGAACGACACCGCAGCCGAGAAGTTGCGCCAAAATAGAGACTGTTTTAGCAAATTTATGTTAAACTCTATATCGGCCCATTTTCCACCAAAATCCGATTGACTACTTTGTTTTTAAATAAAGTGTTTATATATTTAATGATTTGTCACAAAAATTTTAAGTATAGATTGGCGGCTTGCCAAAAACCGCTAAATCTGTAGCTGCTGATTGGCGTTATACGTAAGTACCGGGTAATGCAAGTACTTGTTTATATATGTTGAAGTAGTAAAATCTTATTTTAAGTTATTGACATTTTTTAATTGCAATTGCAATACAACTTCTGATAGTGAAAGAAAAAAAATGGTGGAAACATTTTAAATTGAACATATAATAAATAAAACAAAAAATGTCTGATTAATGAATTAAAATATAGCTGACGGAAATAAAATTTGAAAAAAGTTACTCTTAAAATGAAATTGAAACAATTTAAAAAATAATATTGAGAGCACCAGCAATACGTAAC
>BPLR01001903.1:0-25436 GCA_021605095.1 Caerostris extrusa
TTACGTATTGCTTACTTTTCCAGTTATCTGTGCATAGAAGTGCCATAGATTTGTAAAATATTTTAGATGCTCTTAGGTGAAACTATTTTATTATGAAGCTTGTTTTTAAAATTAGATATAACAGTTTTCTTCGAAACAGTATGAATCAATTTAATCTTTCTCTTACCGAATGCTAGAAATTAATAAATAAAAAAAATTTTAATTGTACCCATAATCCGTGAAAAATGTGCTCATAATGTGTTATTTTATTGATAAAAATGTTTTTTTTTTTTTCCCAGCATGTCATGGATATTGATCAGTGGCCCCCAAAGCCTGGTTTACCTCTAAGTCTTCTCCTTAATGGGTAATGTTTTGCAGGTAAGGATTTATATTTGCAAAAATAGACTTATATAAAAAGAGTTGACTTATGGCTATATTGCTATCAGTATATATTTGTTATTTGAAATGTAAAGTCAGTGAAAGAAAACTTTTAAAAAAAAAATTAATAAATAATTTATTGAACAAATAACATTGTGTTCATGACAGATTCTGTAATGCTTACTCTTTAGTTGGCTATGAAAGCAGTCAATGTCCAGTCAAACCCACATGTTTCATCCTAGTTCTTTTATGCTTCAATTTGCAACAATTACTCTTTGGCTTCACTGCTCGATAATTCTGAGATAACCATTTTTAATAGATATTGCATTTCTTAATTTTCTTTTTCATGCATTTGCATAGGATGTGACACACATATCACAGGTAGAAAATAAAAAATGCATGGAAAAGAGCTATATAATGTGCTGTTATGCAATTAATACTTAGTAGAGTAGGTTCACAGGTAGTAGGTTTTTTGCTTTAAGGCTATGTACACTTAAAAAAAAAAAAAAAAATCAATCTTTTTTTTTTTTTTTCTCTCTCTCTCTTTTCTCTCTACACTTATTTTTTTGTCTACTGGATAACAGGACAAAAATAAAATTTCAAAATTCTGAAACTTTTCGTCTGCATTTCACAGATGTAAAAGAGAGTTTCGTCCAAAAAGTTGTTTATAGTACATTGCTGCCATCTTTTAAAAGTTTAGTCATACATTACACAATTGTGGTCCATTTCTAATGCATTTATTAATGTTATGGAGAAATCTTCTTGTTTTTTTTTATGTTAAAAGCAGATTATGCCATAAATTTAAATTAAAAACTCCATATGAACTTTATTTTGCACAGCCATAAGCTGAGGAGCTATATTTTAGAGTATTTGGATGCCATGTATATGTAGAACGTCTAAGCAACTGAGAATAAACGATTTATGTGCTAAGCAAGATAGTGCTACAGGTTTTGCTCCGATCAACTTCAAGAGGTACCATTTTGGTTACTGAGAACAAAAACTAATTAAAACTTAAATGTGCATTATGAGTGAATTCAAATGACTAGCAAATAGAATTTCAAATTTTACCAATTTAAAACAATAAAACTAAAAATTAGACTGAATTTGGAAATGGAAATGGGCCTCTTTTCCTCTATGATATGATGACTCAAATGATTCAAAAGACTATAAACAGCATGATTTGATTTAGATCAGGGGTCTCCAAACTTTACAGCCTTGAGTGCCATACTGTTTTACTCCAGTAAGTACCAAGGGCCAAAACCGCCTTAATTTTTCTGCCATTATCTATAATTTTCAGTTAGTTGTTATGCTTAAGTTAAATTTTCTGCGTATTGATGCTTGTCATTGCTTTACCTATGAAGTCAATAAAAAAGTTATCATTCTGAGGTTTTATCCAACTTATTACAAGAAACAATAAGCTCATTCGCTATCACGGGCCGGATGGATGACAGGCACTGTCGGGCCGTAGTTTGACAAAATCCCTGATGCGTATTTCATCTAATTTCGCCATGTAGTTCAATTTCTTTTTCACAAAGATGCCGTTTTTACGTAAAAATGAGGGAAGATACGATGTTTACTAGCAATTAAAAAGGACAAAAAAGTAAGACCACAATCTTACAACATCCTTAGAGAAATATTGTCAGGACAATAACATATAATATGCCATAATTATTTTTGACTTTAATTCTACCGTATAGCATCCTAGCAAATCGTCCAGAAGTGTCTAATATTGAAATTTAGTCCCCTACTCACACTTTAGAGATGCTTTAAAGTCTCCCAGCTTTCTCAGATAAAATGTCAAGAGTGCAATGGCTCGATGAGATTCAAAGTAATATGAAGGATGAGAGAAGCATGTGGAACTAATCCCGCTCCCTAAAAATTATATGTGTACTGGATGCAGCTGGATTTATACTCTTAAAAAAAGAAAAAAAAAAGGTGTAATTGTAGATATAAAAAGTTAGGCTAGTTGCCCAAGGACATAACCAAGAAAGGTGGAAACTTATGAGAACCCTAGCCCAGTTGTAAACTTTTCACTTATTAGAATGTTTTTTGTAATATTTGTTTGTATATTAAAATGGACTCACTATCAGCTTGATATGAAATGTGCTTATTTGTATGTATAAATCTTAAAGAATGTATTTATGATGCAGCCATAGGGACAGATCAATTAAGACTGATTATGTTTGTTATTTAAAGAAGGCCTTATATGATTTATGCAAAAAGGGCAAAAAGAATGGTATTATGAATTTGATAGTATTTATAGAAAATTTAAATTTCACTAAACTTGAATGTGTAATTGTATAAAAAGTGTTTATTATAGATGTGTGTATTATGTAGATGATATTGTCGTCGGCAAGATTTAAAAATACATTGATATTGTTGTTTCCCTTATTGCAAAATAAATTTGGTTTTAAAATTTTGGCAAAATTCAGAAATTGTTAGGGTATCAAATTTTTGTAATATTAATGGTCAATATTTCATACATCAAAAACAATATATAGATAAAATTTGTAGGATATTTTCAAAATTTAAATATCCCCATGCATCACTACCGATTGCCAAGGAAGTTGTTTTGTGGAAATTGGACTGTCCTTCGAATGGCATCGATTTAATGGAAGTGAATAAATTACCTATAGAAATCTTTGGGATACATATTTTTATTGCCACTCAGAACAAGACCCGATTTAAGTTATGCTGTCAATGTGTTGTCTCAATTTCAAGATTCACCAGGAATAAAGCATTGGAACATTCTATTATAATTATTGGGTATGTTAATGATACTAAAAAGTTTAATGTTAAATTTATCTCGAGCTGAAAATTTAGAGTTAACTTGTTAATTGGTGTAAACAAATGAGAGAACAAGTTGAAACTTGTCATACAAAATAAGGATACATGCACCCAATCAGAAAAGATAAGTTTTTGCCTGATTGGAACGCCATCTCTGTGTCAGGCCAAGAACTTTTTCACCTTTACCCTTGTAAAAATCACAAATTTTTTATTTTCCATGGTTCATTTATTTATTGCTAAATGTGTTAATCATATAATTTTAGTTATTAAATTAGCTAATTAACTCTTAAGTAGGGTTTCTCACTATTTGTGTTTTTAAAATTTGCTCATTTTATAACTATAGACCACCTACCATTTATCCTGAAATAATGTTTTAATGATTTGCATTATAATAATTCAACTATAACATGTTTGCTTTAATTGTTTTGTTTAAAAGATTGAAAAAGCCATTTTTAATAGCTCAATATTATTTAAAAAAATTTTTAAATAAATTTTAAACTGTTAAAATATTTTAAATAATTATCATTTGTCCTTGAAAGTAATGTATTTTTTAACAAGGTTTTTTTAATTGTTTTAGATAATGATATAAATTTTATTTTTCTTGATATAATTATAAAAAGAACTACTTGATACCCTCATATGTATGCATATATGTGATGTGTGTCAAAATTCATTTGTGTATATGTCTACATATTCAAATGATAGATATCTGTATGTTAGTCATAAGTAGAATTTTAAAAAAATTTTTAAGTAATATCAATAATTGTAATATTTTCTTTAACCAAAGTATGAATTTATATAAATTCAGATTTGTATAGATAAAATGTGCTCTTTCGATATTGATCCTGCTCTTACTTAATTTCTTTTTTTTTTTTTTTAATTTAATATGTAACATTTTTAAAACAGACCATTTGAAAAGTGTATATTCTCAATAAAAATGTACTAACAACTTATTTATTCTTTGAAAAGTAGATTTTGTGAGAAAGTGCACTTGCTTTTAAGTATGTAATTCTGTGTTATTTATTTTTAATAGATTCATATTCCAAATAGATTTGACAAATCAAGTTCATCTCCTGAAGAGCCAAGTGAAGAAAAGCATTCAGTTAGTTATTTGCTTCAATAGATTTTGTTCTCATTTATTTTGCAAATCAGAATTGTTTTTAGTGGGATTAGTTGAAATCAGATAATACTCTACAATCTACAAATTTTAAAGAACTTACTGACATAAATTTTTTAATTTCTTGTTAGCATATTGAGTTAACTTTGTATACTTCTGTATGTTTTCTCTAGAATCCTTTTCTTAAACAAACACAATATCAAATATCAGTTAAGTATTAATATATCAATTGTTTTAAGTGTTCCTTTTTTTTTGTAGAATTGATATTAATTTATCTTTGTGATTTTTAAGTAGTATAGTAAAATTTTTATATGCAATGTTTACGAAGTGCCAAATCAGTTCAAACTAATATTTAAGTATCCATAATATGTATATAATAGCATTTTATTTTGTTAAAAAGAAATATTGTGTCAAAAACTGAATGTAATAATCAGTTATCACCATTTACAATATGGTATTAAAAAAAAGGAGATATGAGAGGAGTAATTCTCTTGTGAAATCAAAAAACAATTGTGCTAATTAAAATACAGATTTTAATTAGTTAAAAACTCGATCAAGAAATATATCCAAGATTATTTGATCAATTTACTTTGCGAAATTTTGTTTATTAATTGAATATTCTCTTGTGCATACAATTCATATAAGTTTAAATTTTTACTCGATATTATTTATTGCCGATAATTTACTTTACATTGTTTATTGCTTTCAGATTTCATTTTTTGAGAAAATTAATATTCCATCAACCATAGAAGTTGATATTTTTAGGTAAGATTGCTTGTTCTGCATACATGATTTTATTTAAAAAAAAAAAAACTTTTCATGTGTATAGAAATAAATGAATTATTTTAGTTGGTATATGCCTGAGTTATAATTGATTTTTTTTTCCCCCAACACCTGTTACCTAAGAACAATACAAATGGTTTCTTTCTTTCTAAAACAAAACATTTTAATTCTCCTTTTCATATAATTGAATTTTGATTCAGTGCAAAAGTATTTTTATTAATAGTTTTTGTTGTGTTTTCAGGTGCTTTTTACCAATTTTGTCACATATTCAATTATTATGGGAACTAGTTATTACTTCAGAGGTAAGTAGTTTTTTTAATCCTTTTTTTTTTTTATTGTAGATATTGCACTTATTTTCAGGACATATATATGGGAAAACAGTCTAACCTTATCACTAATATATCTGTTGGTACTACAGTGCCCAAAAAGTAAGACCAATTATTATTTTTTTTTTCAAGAACTCTTTTTATTTATTCTTCCAAATTTATTTCATTGCCTTCAAAGTAATCCCCTCTGGACACAATGCACTTACGCCAACTTTTTTTCCAATCCTCAATGCATGCTAAAAAGTCATCAGCAGGGATGGCCTTCAAAGCGTGTGGTGATTCACGTTGAATCTCCTCAATCGACTCAAAACTGTGTCCCGGAGTGGTCTTTTGAGTTTAGAGAATAGGCAGAAGTCGCACGGTGTGAATACGGTGGTTGTGGAACGATATGGGTGTCATTTTTTGGCGAAAAAGGCATGAATCATGCAGCATGAGCTGGCGCATTCAGTGTTTTTGGTTTCAAGCGAGATGTGATGCGTTTGAGGCCCAAAATGGAATTACCAATCCTTTTAAAATTCCAACATCATTAGCAAAGTCTCCAATTGAAAATCGACAGATTCTAATCATTTGTTCCCTTCCCTTCAAGCGTCAAAACCTCCATTACTTGAAATTTCAACCCTTTAAATGGCAAAATAATTAGTTAATCCCCACAAGCCATTTTGGTATATATTTTCCTAACATTGGACCTCTGTATCTTAAACATTAGCAATGTTTGATTTTCTTCATTTTACAACTCGATCATTTGAAACTAATTACCTCTATAGCTCGAAGAAAAATAGGTTACCGATTTTAAGGATTGGTCGACCATGCACGTCATTGTTTCGTAGAAAACAATGCATGAGTATACAGTAAATAGAATAACCAATTCTATGAAATATTCGTATTATATTTCTTATTATTCCTATTGATTTCATTTGAACTCCAATGGAGCAAATCTTTTTGTCGATGGAAAAAATTTCAGAAGTAATTTGGTTTTACTGCAATACACATCTATTTTAACAACAGTATACGAATAATATTGTTAAAAAATAGTGCTGTGAAACATAAACTGAAAACTTCGACTAACTAATGAGTACTCTGTCGACATTAATAAAAACGAATCGGACATCATGAAAAATTGAAACCGGTCAAAGTTTGCCCTGCAAAAGACAACAAATTGCAGAATTTCACAATTTGGTGGAGTGCATACTTAAATGGTTTAAGCAGCGTCGGAACCAAAATATCAGTGTCAGTGAACCACTGTTTCAAGAAAGAGCCAAAATGTACTCTAAATCACTGGGACCGTCTAATTTCAGGTCCATTACCGAATGGCTAGAGAAGTTGAAAAGGATACGTGGACTTGTTTTCAAGAAAGTTTGTGGAGAAAGTGCAAGTGTCAACATTGAAACCTGTTACAAATGGAAAAGCGAATTGCAAGGCCTATTACATCGTTATGAACCTGACAATATCTTCAATGATGACGAAACGGGACTGTTTTTAAATTGGTCGATGCCATGGTGGGAAGCATAGAAAGGAACGTTTGACTAGCTAAGAAACCTCTTTCTCTTTCAAGATGTAAATCGCTATCTTTGAAATATGAAGCAAATACAAAAGCATGGATGACTTCTGGAATTTTCAAAAACTGGCTCATAAATATTGACAAGAGAATGTCTAAAGAAAAAAAGAAATTCTATTATTCATTGATAATTGTACGGCACCTAATGATATTCCACAAATGAAAGCAGTTAAAATCCAATATCTGCTTGCCAATGCCACATCAAAATTACAGCCTATGGATCAAGTCATTATACCGGAAAGAAGTAGTCAAGAACGTGTTGGATAATATGGAAGAAGAAAATAATTTTATTATAGATGTATTGCGAGCCATGAGAATGGCTGACAAAGCTTGGCAAAATGTAACTGCGACTATTATAAAAACTTATGTACACCGTGGTTTTCCATTGTCATCAACAGAAGAAACTTATGTAGAAGTTATTTCTATCCAGCCTCCTGCAGAATAGGATACAGTGGTATCTGAAACAGATATATGTTTTGAGGACTTCTTTTACGTGCAATGACGGAGTTATTACTGCTGCCACATTATCCGATGACGAAATTATCGATTCAGTTACTCAGGAAACTGAAACCAATGATTTAGATGGCATAGAAGACTCCAATAATATAGCATGCGCACCATCAAAGAGGCAAGAACAGCATTAAATGTTTTACGGAATTTCATAGAGCAAGCTAACAACTCGGAAGAAAAAGAATTTCCTGCTCTTTATAGCTTAGATAATGCTGTAGATAAAGAATGATCAAATTGTCTAAAGAAAAATAAATAATAAATAACTGACTTTTTTAATAGATATTTTTAATTTTAAGGTTGTTTAGGAATTATTTTAATTTTTTATTGTAGTGCATAATATAACTTTTAATTTGCAAATAAACATGTTTATTACCTCTGCAACTTGAATTTTTATTTATTTTAACTCTTTAACTCAAAATAAGTCAGAAAAATCTAAACTGCTACAAGTTGAATGTTTCCTTGCAAAACTCTCCCCCAAATAAGTCTCTCTTGAAGTTCGACTTACAGAGGTTCTACTGTATATGATTTATGAGATAAATTTTAAAACTTAATGAGTAGTCAGAACTATGAAAGTAAATATTTTGGAATCTTTTAGTAAAAGTGATAGATACCAATAAGATTTTTTACTTAGGTTTTCTGGACTATTTATTACCAATTATTATAAATATTTTGAATTTCAAATTTAAATTTCTCAGTGTACAATTTATGAAATAACGTTCAGTCCAATCCAGTTTGTTTTAAACTATAGTAACATTTAAGATTAAAGCTTTAAAAGTATTTCTGCTATTTAGAAGTGACCTTCTTCATCTCTAGGAGTTCCTCATAAATTAAATTTTTTTCTCTCTTATTTAACAGCATTCTTCATATATAGAAGAAATGAAGAGGTTGTTTTTTGTTTTATGATATTGCATATCCTTGTGAATATTTTTAAGTAATAATAATTTACTTTTTTTTTTTTTTTTTATAATAAACTAGCAATTGTAACCAATCATTGCCCTTGATGTAGAATTGAAGGTGTGAGATTTTAAATAATGTGCCCTAATTAATATAAATTGACAAATAAATGTATGATTCCTATCCAAGAGTTACCCAAAACTTTCCACCTTTAATCTTTTTTTTTTTTTTTTTAAATTTTAGTAATGTGTATGTGTGAAACAAATTAAAAACTAATACAATCATTACTGAAAGCATTTCTATCTTATTTTTTTATAACAACTAATTATGTCACTAAATGGTGTAATATCAATTATTTTGGGGATATTTTTCTAATTAAAAAATAACTTGTAAATTGTGTGTGTGTGTGATTTTTGCTTACAAACCACATAATTTAAAATATGTGGACTCTCAGTGTTATAGTTTTTAAGTTTTAGGAATTACTGACTGACATTTTTCTTATTATATATATATATATATAAAATATATAAAGTCTTATTTTATTTTTGTTATTTTATATTATATATCTATTTTAATAAGGATTCTTAAAAATAAATCTAGTCTGATGATCATGGATTGTGTGGTATGGTAAACATACAAATCAATGTCTTGTTAGGGGTGCAATGCTGCTTTGAAAGAAAAAGATACACCAAAGAGTGTGAAATATTTTCATCTAATTTTCTTTTAATAGCATGCCATCTAAAATGTTATTTATCAAAAATTAGAGTTCTTTTTATTTCAATTAAGATTCCTATAAGATGCATCTCCTCCTTTATGCCCCCCCTTCTGCTTTTTTACTTTATTATTATTATTATTTTTTTTTTTAAATATGCCCGACTTGGCCACGTGCCATTTTCAAACAATCGGTGGTAAAAAAAAATAATAATAATTGAAATTAAATTCAATGCATTCAGGAAATATTAAAAGCGATTTATATAACCAAATGAAATTTTATATATAAATTGCTTAACATGATGTTAAAATAATAAGATGACAAATTACATTGTGAAATATAATTTCTTTACCCTTCTTTGATTTTATATCTGTATGTGTATAATATATTTTAAATATCATCTTTTAGCCCATTATTGTAATGGCTGGTTCTCCAAATATAACCTGTGATATGGTTCAGGCATTAATATGGTAATTCATATGCTATTTTGATTTTTACAGTTATTAAAATTGTGTCTTATTTAAAGAACTTTTAACTTCATTACATTTAGAAACTAAAGATTATGTTGTAATATCTATTTTTCATTTATAATTTTAAATCATAAAATTGATTAGTACTGTATGAAGGTATATATGTAGATCATAAGATATATAGTATATCAAGCTAGATCTGTAGATTAATTTTTGAAATGACATTAGTAATTTTACTGAAGTAATAAAGCAGTCTAAATTTTAGTAAAAATTCTTTTAACACTATGCATTAGATATTTTGTTAAAAATTCTTTTTGTTATATTTAAAACTTATTATTTGGCTAAATATATAATGAGAAAAAAAATAACATTCATTTAAATTATTTAAAAGGATAAATATTTTAATAATCATATATTTGCTATGAATTATAAAGCCTTATGTATAATAATCTATGCAAGAAATGTTTTTAAATTTCAGCATGATCTGGCCACTTCGTTACTGCTGTGATTATAGACCATTTTTTACTATTCATGATAGTGAGTTTAAAGAATACACAACTAAAGTTCAACACCGTAAGTATGCATGTTTCTATCATTCACTTTTTTAAAATTAGCATATTGAGTAATTATTTTATATTTTAATTTTTTAATTTGCATTTTTTTCATGCTTTTATTTGTAGTAGATATCAAGTATTAATTCATTTAAATGTTTTCACTTTTTAAAATTAATAACAATTAAAATTTTCAATTTGTTTGAAACATTTTTTTATTATTATTTAAAAATTATTTTTCAATACTTTCAGGCCACCTGTTATCCTAGGTGTCACAAATCCATTTTTGCTAAAACCCTTCAACATTGCCGCATATAATAAAATTTGGGATCTTCAAAGTACGGTTCTGGATTCTATATTAACCTAAATGGCATTCTTTTGTGTAATTAGGTATCTTTCATGCTTTTATTCATCAGTATCATATATAAACACCTTAGAAACAGTTTTGTGCCAGTCTGCATATATTTATGATAATGCAACCCAATATTCCAGCTGTAGCAAGTGCAAAATTTCTTAAAAATCAGCAACATAAATTTATGGATATGTTGTGCATATTTTTAAATAGGTATCCATTAAAATAAAATTTATCAGTGATTTAGTCCAATGGAACATTTTAAATATTTTTTTTTCTTAGTAACTCAAGATTTTTATTCTAACATTAAACAAAGTATGTTATTATTAAGTTTAAGCATTATATTCATGCTTGAGTAGAAAATTAATTTTTAATTTTTTGAAGATAAATAAAACATTGACACACTGGCAATCATGAATGTTACAGAATTTTCATTTAGAAATAAATATAAAAGTACAATTCATAATTTCTATTTATGATCCTTTACTGTAATGGTAAAAATATTTTAGGGTTATTTACTGATAATTTACATACTTCAAAAGAAAAGTAAAATAATTTTTATTTTCTAATTATTTACTCTCTATTTTAGTTGGCTTTTCTTTTCTGATATAAATTATCATTTCATTCTAAATTTTTTTTGAAAACATTTTGTATTTGAAACCTGTTTTCATTTAATTTAGTAATAAAATTTGATTTTTCTGTTTTCCTAAAAGGAGAGGAACCATTTGTATTATTATTTTCAAATTAGTTTTTGTATTCTGTTAATAAAAAATACTTTACAATTGTTTATTTATTAAGAATAAAATATTTTGTATTTCACACACAAATTACCTGTAGTTAGTAATCCCCAGAAGACATTTTTAACATTTTATTTTAATATTGTCATTTTCATTCCTTGCACCATTTCACTGTCATCCCAGCTTTCTCATCCAACCTGGTCTGCCTTGATCTATTAGCAACATTTTTCCAATACTAAGTTCTAATGATGTTAAATTAACTGTCTACACAGTTAATCTATTTTACTCGGGAAGGAAGATTTATCAGTAGTTTAGCTTAAAAGATGTTTTGGGGGAAGGGCACACACTTGTGACATACAAGATGACCAACCCATTATATCCATAAAGGAGTTGTGTACTTATTTGTGGTATCTCTCCTTGCCTTATTCGCAGGGCGCTTTTAAAAGCATCCAAAGATTTTGCACTCTCTAAGTCATTGCTCAGATTTCAAAAACAAAAGTTAGAATAGGTCTAATTATCATTTTATCTAACATAAATTTGATTTTGTGTTTAATACTTTTGTTTAATTTTGTGTGTTATTTACTTCAAATTCTAGATCATTTAAATTATTTATTTCACTATCAAAATATTTAAAAGTAGAGGCAACTTTAAATTTTTATGATCCTATTTCTAAATTAAGATAGTTTTGGATGCAAGCTGTATATTTTCTCTTACTTTTTTTGATTGATTGTCAGATTCAATTTTTAGTTTTGAATTTCAATACCATATAAAAGCCAAGTCTGCCAGGGCTTTTGGTGTGAAAGTCATTATCAAATATAAAGATTTTCACACTTAATGATGGTGTCTCTGGTAATATTTTCAAGTCCTGGTGACATTCTATAAGAGCCATATGTTAAATAACAGGCACACTTGTTTCATGTAGATTTGTCTACAATTATTCTCAAGAATAAGCTAAGAATTCTCAAAAACAAGATTATTAAGGGTTTTCAGACTTCGGTGACAGGGATGTCCAGTTCTACCCCCTACTTCTCTCAAACTCATTACCCATTTTAGTCTGCTCTTGCTATACAAACTACATTGAGACTGCTGTTTCACATCCAGTGACTAGAGGGCTTCATAACATTTTTATGCTTTTTGAAAACTGTTATTGATTTATCAAAAAAAGAGGACAACCCTAATTTATCAGAATTGTATCTTAAATTTCCAATTTAATAGAATTTTTTTAATCAAGATTTTTAAAAATGTTTTACACCAGCATAAAAAATTACTAGATAAGTTGAGATGTATAGTTTAGATCTTTGAATCTGTTTTTTTATAATTTTTAATTTTTAATTAACTGTAATGATATTCCTCAGATTTTTTTTAATCTACTATATGAATTTTGCTGTTTTTTTCTGGTTCTTTTTAGTTAATTATTCTGTTATATCTAAGTAAATATTCGTTTTATAGGAAATAACATAATTTATTATGCTATAAGTACCAATAAGACACTATAAAAATTATTGTTTAATATAATGAATTAATCTATCTCGTTAATTTTTAGTAATAAGTTTTCTATTATAATTTTGATTGGTCAAAATAATCAACTGAAACATAATAATTAGTTGTCAAATTCACATATGGTTACTTTAAAGGTGTCCCTTTCCCTCTCATATTTATACAATAATGTATATTTCATCTTGAAATTCACTAAAGGAAATCAATAATCAACAATCAATTAAGATAATGAATAATTATGATCTTAGGGAAAAAATGAAATTGTGGCTTTATTAATTTCCATGTTTTGCATGAAGTCAAAGAATAGTTTTTAACTTATTAACAGAAGGAATTGGCTTTCATGCACGAAAATTAAATCTGGCCATCTGTTCTGTCAAAGTTTAATATTGCTCTCGATATTTAATAAGAATAAGTATTGCAAAGGGTTAATGTAATGTATCACAAAACAATAATAATAAATCATAAAAATGTAAAAAAAATGGTGTCATTTGATTTATATAAGTTAATCTGATTTTCAATTGTGAGGAAGATTAATTTCTATTCAATTTATGTTTCTTGTTAGAAGGGTTTAAAATTTGTGTATTTTATTTGAGTTTCTAATAGGAACTTATAATTGTGTAAATTATTTTTACATTATTAAATATGTTAGAATATTTTTTCTAAATCAATAAAAATTTTACTTATTTAATATTTGTATTTTGTTTTTGTCTTATAGCATCAGGTGGTCCAACTAGGCAAAAAAAAAAGAGGAGGAAACATCAAAGCTTTAGATTCTAAACCTGGTAAGCTTTAAAAATATATGCTTTCTCTCTTAAATGAATATTAATTTAAAAATATTCAAAATCTCCACGAAAAAAAGTAATTCTAGTCATTTGATTATATAAAAAGAATTTTTTTTTTTTTTTTTAATGATTACAAAACATTTTAATTGGAATTTGTAAAATTCTCTATCTTTTATAATTTGTAAGGGAAGTTTTGATTTTTTAATGCTTAAAGTTTATTTCTTTTTAATAGGTTTATATACAAGGTACAAACCTTTTCTAAGTAAAGATAAAGAAATCTTAAAGAAGATTATGAAAGTAAGTTTATTTTTTTAATTCCTGATTTATAATTGGTAGAATGACATCAAGCCATGAGAAACAAATCTGCATAACTTTACTTTTTAATGCAATACCCTTATATTATTAAAATAAATTATTTCAACAATTAGCTTGTTTCTGATAAGTTTCCTTATACCTTCAAAAAATCACTTTATAACTTCTACATAATCACAATAAGCTAGGAATTATACTATGAGCTCTATAATCTATTAAATATCAAAATTTTCATCAATTTCTCCTTAGCAACAAACAAGAATCTGCGGTTTCTTGTTTTGCAAACATTGTAGCTTTTCAGTGTTTGTTTTTAAATTTGTATTATTTAAATTAGAAAGAAAGTTCTAACTGCTATGATAATTATAATTGATTATAAACTATTTCAGTGATAAAAAAAAAAAAGGGGTGGGGGTGATATTTAATTCACTGTAACCTGTCTGGAGTCACACTAAAAAAATTTAAAATCTATCTATGATATGTACATCACAATAGGATGAAATATGTATTATGAAGAGTTAATAAAATATTTTATACATGATATTACATTAATTTAAAGATTTTTTATATTTGGCTCAATTTTTATTAGTTATTAATGTATATATACGTTGATCCAAAAGATTGAGTATTTCAATACATTATCAAGTAACAACTATATTTGTCTTTTTTAGCACGATTTTAAAATAGCTTAAAAGAATGCAGTACCATAAAATATATAAACAAACATTTGGAAATAGCTTATGTCTCTAGCAAACAATGTGGATAGAATTTGTTTCTAGTATTTAAGTCAGTTTCTAATATTTGGGTGGCTAACCCAAATGATCTTATGGGCCACTTTGGAAATCTGTCATAATTCTGCGAGCCACATATAAAATTATATATGCCCATATTAAATTTGGACCCACTATACTACTATGTCCGAAAAGTAAGCCAATTTAAAATTCCTGGGGCTTATGGAATTTTAAGGTTTTTTTCTGTTTTTCGGTTGCTGGCACTATCCTTGATATCTGTGAAAGTTGATGTCAAAATATTCATTACTGTTTGAGTTATGCTTGGCTTTGTAAGACGCTAAAACTGATTTCGGCGATTTTTGAAATGTCTGAATTAATTGAGCAAAGAACTTGCATTAAATTTTGTTTGCGGAAACGCATAGAATGTTGCAGAAGGCATTCAGTGAGCAAACTATATTGGAAAGAAATGTTTAGAAGTGGTATAAACAATTCAATGAAGGCAGAGGACACGTTGAAGACGAAGAGATCTCTGGTCGACCATCAACCTCAACAGACAAAGCTCACGTCCAAAAATCTATTTTTGATTCTGATGTTTCAAATATGTGTTTTAATTCAGTATTGAATTGTATGTCAACCACTTTTCTAATTTCTTTTGCATATTTGATGTAATTGTTACATTTTGATTTCTTAAATTCTTACAAAAATGGAAAGTGGTGGGCGTTATTACTTTTCAATTTTAAAGCACTCGAAACAAAGTAAATCTTCACTTAAACTGGTCACTGGTCAACAATCAACTGTGCGTATCTAGGGGTCATTGAGGTCATTTAAAGTGAAACATAGATCCTCTTATATTATATGTTCCAAGATGTGTGCACATCATGTGTTCGCAGAATATAATGTAATCATTCTGCGAACTTATACACTCATGTCCATAAATTAAGGATAATTCAGAATCACACAGAAATTGAACTCTAAAATAAAAATTTCACCTATAGAATTATCACACACATCTTGAAGAAGAATATACAAATTAGAGGAAACCACCCGATGGCGCGAATAGTACGTCACAATGACGAGAGTGTAAGAGAGGGGTATATAAGGAATGGTGGCAAAGAAGTAAAAATTGTTCACAAGCACTTTAAAAAGCCTTTCAGTGCAATAACTGCATAGTTATGGCACAAAAGAAGCATTTGGATGATTTTTACGTGGTAGAATTATCGGACGAACCCAGCTGGAAGTATCCGAGAAACTTAGAATCGCCCAGGAGGCATCTCCAGGCTTTGGCAACGATTCCATGATGATGGTAATGTGAGTAGATGTTACAGCACAAGTCGCCCCTGAGTTACAACGCCGATGCAGTTACTGCCAAAAGAAACAGACGGAGCGCAGCATCAGACCTGTCTCGTCAGCTCTCTTCAGCTACCTACCGGTACGACAGTTTCAAGGCAGACCGTGTACAGATGCTTAGGGCACATTGGTCTATATGCTCGTAGGCCTGTCAGATGTGTTCCACTTACCGCAACTCACTGTCGCCTGCGATTAACCTGGAGTAGAGAATATGCATTGTGGACACCGCAACAGTGGTCTTGTGTGATGTTTTCCGACGCGTCCAGGTTTAGTTTGCAGTCTGATTCTCGCCTGACTTTCATATGGAGAGCGCCAGGTATCAGTTACCACCAAGAGAACACCATTGAACAACACCGTTACAGTGGTGCAGGATGGCTCGTTTGGGGAGGAATTATTCTTGGTTCCAGAACTGACCTGCATGTTCAGAGTGTAACGATGACAGGCCACATCTATCGGGATGTCATTCTGGAAAAATATGTATGTTTGTTTCTGGGCGCCATGGGTGCTGAATTTCTGTTTATGGATGACAACACCCGTCCTCACCATGCAAACATTATAGACGAATGCCTTCAATTGGAGGATATCACCCGTATGGATTGGCCAGCATACTCGCCGGACTTGAACCAATAGAGCATGTGTGGGATATGCTTGGCCGACAATTGCAACCCGTCAACCCCCTCCCACCTGTCAACCGGAACTTGGAGGCCATTGCTTGATGAGTGGTGTAATATTCCCCAAGATCAGATTGATAATTTGATACTCAGCATGCCTAGGCGTTGTAAGGCATGTATTGCATCGTCCGGGAGACATACTCCATATTAACCATCATACTAACCATGTTATACTGTTTTTGTAAATAGGTTCTTTTTTGAAATTTGCTCAGGGAGTAAAAATCGCAATTTTTATTAATTATGTCAAACATATAGCCTCTTTTTTTTGCTCTTTACCTTTTGTTTAATAAATAGACTTTACAAATAAATCAAATTTGTTTTGCTTCTGTCTCTTTCTTTGCCTGAACTTCATTATCCCTAATTTATGGACATGAGTGTAAATAAAACAGGCGATATCTGTCATATTGGCAAGAATATTATTTTAGAGTTCGTTTCGTTTGTTCGAGTTCGTTTTTCTCATAATTTCAATAGTTCATTTTTGAATATAGGGATGCACAAATAATGCATTTTTTAATACATTGGTTTTCACTACTTTGACCATTATGAAATGAGGTTATTTCGTAAAAGTGTGATAAATCTTGCGGGCCAGAAAAATGCTTGAGTCGGGCCACAGGTTGGCCTCTCCTGTTTAAAGTGTTTCCTTTTTTATTAAATAAGACCTTGATCATGTTCCATATTTTAATCTGAAAATTTTTTTTTTTAAAAGTATGCATCTCATGATTCTATTTACAGGGGTGGAAAATGTGCACCAAACTGCTCCAAAATTCATGCCATGCTACATTCTGCTACAAAAATGGCAAATTTCGCATTTTTGCGCCAAACTACGCCAAAAATGATTCCTTTATTTTGATTTAGTAAACCAGAAAAATAGCCTAATATGAATGAGCTTATCTAGCATCACTATTAGCAGGGGTAAGAATTAAAAAAAGATTATAAGAATTCTGTTTTTATGAAGTTTTTGCTGGCGATATGATTTATTAGATGTCAATAACATTTGTCATAGGGGCAAACATTCTTTTTAATTCATCCTAGGTGATATTGTGGCGTCATCTATCATTCTTTATAGGAACAAATAGGATAAATAATTTGATTGTGAACATATACTAGTAAATGTTTCTACAATAACTGTGTCAAATAAATTTTTTTAATTTCTAAAAAGTTTTGAATATTTTCTCTGTAACTGATATGTTTGTTTGTTCGGGTTTTTTTTTTTATTATCTTGTTAAACAATATCCAAATGTTAAAATAATTTTATTTTTATTAATAGTGTAAAAATTATCTGTCATTTGAAGGGTTACAACAATTCATTTCCCATTTATTACTTGAACTGAATTTCTTAAGCACATTTTTTTTTTTTCTACAGGAAATCTACGACTATTTTTGATATCCATTATTTATAGAATAATTGTTCATTCTCCTTATGCGTGATATATTGGGGTTTTTATGCTACATTTTGTATTTTTTTCTAAAATTGGATACATATAAATTTAGATTTAATTTTACAACTAAAAACACCATTTTGCTTATTCAAATAGAAATAACTTAATGCAAACAAATAAGCATTTTTTTTTTTTTCTTACTCAATCAAAATTCACATATCATTTGATATTTTTAAATTTTAAAAGAATCTTTTATTTCTTACTACCATTTATTTAAAATTATTCATATTTTAATTAAATAATATATTTCATGCAAAAATAGCATGACAAAACAAAATTTAATACATTTTTCTATTAAATAAATTAATAATCATATTTTTATATGAAATCTATTAAAAATTGATACAATATTTCTAATAAAAATAATCATTGCTAAGAATTCCAAAATATTCGACGTTGCAAGAAGGACAAAGAAATTGTTAGCCATTAAAAAATATTAATAAATACACCCATTACAGAAATATGTCCATTTCATTAATAGATCTGTTTATTAATATATATTAAATAAAAAAAAATATTTTACTATCTATGCATTAAATAAAAAATAATTTTCAACATTGAGTTATAATTCTAATTTTCATATTATAAATACATCAATAAATTAGTTTAGTATTGAATTTCGAATATCATACGAAATGATGGAGTTTAATTCAATTGCAGTACAAATTGTGCAATTTTATTTCATATCAATCATATGATTGCTAAATAATATAAAATTAATTAGTATATGCTTTGAAATCTGAAGAAAAACTGTTAATGTAAAAATATACTGCTACTTAAAACCACTGAGAGAGAAAGACCTACTACAAAAATGTAAATTGCCCTGCTACGAAACCACTGAAAGCTGCTACAAAAATGCAATTCCCCTGCTACTAAAAATCATTTTTTTGGTTTTCCACCCCGGTATTTATATAAAACTAATATATTATTAGACAGTGAAAAAAATAATTGTTTCAAGTTAAAATAAATCCAAAATAAGTGCTAAAAATATATTTTTATATAAATGTGTTTTTTTTTTTTTTTTTTTAAGGGTATGCAAACAGAGACATCTAGTGAATCTCAAAATGCTATTCTACGTCACTATTTGTTAGAACTTACTCAAAGCTTCATGATTCCTTTAGTAAGTATTTTTAGGTTGAGGAATTCTGGAAAATCCAGTTCTAATGTATTTAAAAAAGATTATCTTAGGGAAACCTTACTACCTAAATATAAACACGTGAAATTTGTATTTTGAATCATACCTCGTCTGGTTACTAATTAGAAGTTTATATTACTTTTTCTGAACCTAGTATTTGGTGCATTAGGTTTCTAACTGGGTCAGCTCAATTTAAAATCTAATTGAATTGAAAATTATGCTTATATCAAGTATAGGAATGTTATATTTGTTTGCCAGGAGGCTTCTTCATTTGGTGTAAAGAGGTGTTTGGAATGACTCTCCTTCAGACTTCTTATTTGATTGTGTTTATTTCAAATTATGATAGATTGATCCAAGGAGATTAAAGTTTAGTAAATTACAGGCCACACATGAGGAATTATAAGAATTCTGTTGTTTCCGGTATTAAAGTTAGATATTTTTAGTTTGTTAAAGTTTAAACATGTTTTTAATAGCAGTATTTTAAACTTGTTATATTCCATTTGTGTGTAATAACTTCATAGTAAAAGAAAAGTAATGTTTTCAGCTTTTATGATGTTAACTATATGTAAGAATCTAAGTGCATCATTCATTAATAAATAAGTATGTAACAAAAAAAATTGCAAATAAAACCAAATGATTGGATGTAAAATCTGGAGATTTATATTTTTCATCAATTCTCACATTTAAAAAAAAAAAAAAAAAAATGTACAAAACGTACTTTGGCTATGTTTATCACATTTATTACCAGTTTGGTATGAATGATGTTCAACAAAACTTTTATGTCTCTTATATGCTATTCTCTGCATGCTTGCATGAAATGCATGCTTTGAATAACATTATCGATCATTAGTTGTGGTTGTGATGCCTATTTTGAAATTCTTGAAGATTATTTGATTGGCTAGTACAGCTACAATTTATCTGTCTAGCAAGCTTCATCAAATTGACATATAATGATTTTAATGTTCTTTACATAATTGTTGCATTTTAAGTATTTGTTAACTAATATAGTTTATGTAATCATGCTTTATCATCCATAAATTTTGACCAATAGTCATTGCAGTAATAAACTATGCTCAATAGGTTATAGAATTTTGTAGCATTACAAAAAAAAAAAAAAAAAAAAAAAATGTAAACATTCAGTTTAGAACACAGAAGCACATAAAAAGACAGTCATAAATTGACAGAAGGGCATAAAAGTGATTTTCTTGTAAATAACTTCTTATAATAGAAGAAAAATTTCAAACAAGTTATTTTACCTTGATGATTTACAGTGACTTGAATTTTTTCATAGAAATGATTATCTGTCTTTTCAGAAATCTTATTATGCAATTCCAATTATAATTAATATTAGGCAGGTAGCATTTCTTCATTCAATTTGAACACTTTGATAGTGATTTCAAAATACATTTTTGATGTTATAGTAACATAAGTTTCTTTTGTAGCATTGAATATCTTGTATCATATTGCAACATATATATTACCGCTCAAAGGAATTCTTCAATTCATGAATTTATAATTTTATTTCACTCTTTGTATAACTATTTTTCTGATGAAAGATTTGGGGATTCTATCAAGAAACTTCTTTCTTAAAAAAAAAAAAAACAATTTGTTTTTAATGTGATATTATAATTTACTTATTTTTTTATTTTCAAAAATCTAAAAATAAATTCCATGTAATATGCTTGATATTGATTGATATGTAGAGTTAGTATATAGGATTTGTTCTTTAAATTCTAAAGTGATTATTTTTTTTTATGTTTAATAAGTAAGATGGTCAGAGTCTCCCAAATGTTCCTGTTAAATAAGGCATATAATAATAATTTATTTAATAATTATAATTAATAATATTTATTTAATTAATAATTATAATAAATTTCTAATTTAGTATAATACTTTTTTTCACTTATTGTTATTTAATATTAATAATTTTTCTCCAATTAAAGGAAAGATATGTAGCTAGTCTAATGCCTCTTTTGAAGAATATATCACCACATAAGGTATTATTTTTCATTTTTTTTTTTTTTCAATTTTTATGGTATTTAAAAATTAATTGAGCATTTGTAGAGTAAATGATTCATTAAAATAAATATATAAATTGTAATTATTCATAATAGCAAAAAAAAAAAAAAAAAAAAATTTATAACATTATGTACTACAGCTCATTATGATTTTGATATCATGATGAAAAGATGTTGCTTACTAAACTTCTGTGATTAGATTTGAAGTCTTTTTATTTTATATGAATCACATTGCTGCTTCCCATAAGAAAATTAGCAAAAGCCATTTCA
Source organism: Caerostris extrusa (assembly GCA_021605095.1). Taxonomy (NCBI): domain Eukaryota; kingdom Metazoa; phylum Arthropoda; class Arachnida; order Araneae; family Araneidae; genus Caerostris; species Caerostris extrusa. The sequence goes on from BPLR01001903.1 coordinate 21,351, forward strand.
TATTTCTAATCATATTTTAGATAATTTCACAAAATTTGATTTGTTTTTGGAAATCATTAAAATAAAACTATTTATTTTTAGAAATATATCTAAAATATAAATAGTTAGATCTTTGTTTAATTTAATCCAAAAATTTAAAACCAAATTAACATTTCATGAAAGCAATAACATAATTTTGGCCATGCATGCGTTCTTTCCTTTATAATTAATATTAGGCTTATTTATATTTCAATGTTGAAAGAATTCAATACATAATTTTTTAAAAGTAAATGTTTTACTTTTTTTCAAGTAAATGCATTTTCATTTGATACTGAGAAGAAAACAATTGCATTTCAAACAAGATACATAGTGAAACATTTCATTATTCCAATTTTGGAAGTACTTTTGTATGTTCTGGTTTTAAAATGCTATTATAACCATATCTGTTCTGCAATTAAGCTTTTAGCTTGTTTTTTTAATCATTTCACTTAGTACATAACTAAAATATGTAGAAGAAATATTTTGATATGTATAGGCAAAATTAAACTACTGGATGAATCTATTATACAAAAATCTATTATTTAATTCACTGTAAGTAGGATATTCACTAAAAACTCTTGATATTTAATTTAATGTAAATGTGGTGCTTTAAAGTGTAGTTTGGATAGAAACAATGTGCATTACTTAATTTGACTCTAAAATAGTAAAATACCATATAAAATAGTAAAATAAAACCATACCCTTTTTTTTTTTTAGAAGAAATGGAACAAATTATGTTACTGTAGATTATTATTTAGATTTTATTTTAGAATGAAGAGTTTATGAATATTTAAGACAAAAGAAGAGAACTATGGATGCTAACTAGCTTCTGTGTAAAAGAATAATCCCAAAGAAGATCCTGCGTCTCTTGAGTTTATTTGAAATCCTTCTTTTTTTATTCTAGGATACACCTATTCCACGTCCATTTAATCCTGATGACTTTCTCAAGTCTGTTGAGCAATCGGGTCCTCAGCTTACTAGTGGAATAAAAGGGAATTGGAGTGGTTTGTACAGGTAGATATCAACTGTATGCATCAGCCTTTGCATTTCTTTAAAAATTGTTATCAACAAGCATTTGATAAATTAAATATATCAAAAGAAATTTATTATCCAAGCTATTCTTTCACATGAATCAAGCCATGTCAAATCAGCCAAAATTTTTCAAATGGGGCATCCATCATCTTCAATGTACTTTTAGAACTTTTATGATGATTTCAAAATTATGGGTTATTTTCAGATTGAATTCTAAAAAATTTAAAAGCAATTAGTTTTCAAAAAGTTTATCAAAATGCTGGTGCCTTTTTTATAACATTTCTGAGAATTGTTTGTAATTTTCTTAATTTTTCTAAAAATATTTTTCATTAAAGACATGAGTAATTTCACCAGTTAATTTCTTACATTACCAATCTAATGAAAAAAATTGCTATGTGTCATTCATAGTAATATTTTTTTTTCCTTCAGATTTAAAAAAATTTACTAAAGGGTAATGCAGATAATAAAAGAGAATAAAGTTTGTTTATTGTATGCAATGAAAAAAATGAAATTTTTTTCTTAAGAACTAAAAGTTATTTTCAGAACAAAATATATTGGATAGCAGAACAAAATATTTCTTAATATGTAAAAAAAAATGTTAGTTATAAAGTCATCCAATTATGAAAATTTGCATTTGTTTCTAAATAGGCTTTTTAGCACTTTTATGGTGCATCGAATTATTTCTCAAAAATTATCCAAGAAATGTTATTTAATTTAACTGACGTAAATAAAAATAAATGTATATTTATATAGTGTGAAAATTAAAAATTCTAAACTACATACTTATCTATGAACTTCGTTGAAATTTGCATACTTCTTATTTAAAAAAAAAAATTTCTGCTGAGAGCATATTAAAGAATTGAATTCATCATCATCATTCTCATTCCTCATTGTGCTCAATAGAGCACAAGGTCGTCAGTTTGAATCAACGATTTTGGGAAAAGATTCTTGCTTCTGTTTTATCTCTGTCATTATGAGCTCCTCGTGATTTGCCTACAATGGTCCTCACATAGACACCATTCTGTTCTGGGGACATACCTGATTCCTTTCCATCTTTTGTATTTTATCATATATTGTACTTGTTTTTTTATCTTAACACATAATTTACAATTTTAAAACTTATTTCGCCACAAAATTTTCGTTATCCTATATATTATATAATTACAAATTGTTAGCATACTACAAGCTCACTGCAGATGAGCTAAAATTGAACTATTATGGTTACTAAACTTGAAAGTCTTTTATAAGACTAAGTGAGGATACATTGTATAATTATCTGAATTTCACTATTTGTCAATTGTTTTCTTGAAACTTTGTTAACGTTGCTGGATACTTCAACAAACTTATTCTCAAATATCCCATGTTTGGCATAATTTTAAGAAATAAAAGGGTTTTTTTCACAGTAATTAAAAAATTATGTAGATAACCGATTTATGAAAATCAAACATGTTTACAAAAAACATATTTGCTTACATCTACAAAAATTTCCATGACAGTAAAAATATTTTATGTGATATATATATATATTCAAAAAATTTGCTGGGTATTTTAAGCATCTATATTTGAAAATTTTCCATATAGGAGATTTTTTAGGAGTGCCAACTTTGCCGGGTGGTATGACATGAGATATAAGGAAGTTGTTCATAAACTTCAAGGTTTGCATATCAAGCTATATCAGCTGTAAGTAACATTAATTTTGATAACTCTTAGTGTTCTTATATGTATAATACTTACTTTTTTACTTTTCTTGACAAGATAGTTGTTACTTTGTATTTGTTTATACTCAATTCAAATAAAAATCTCATTTCTTTTTTTTAAAAAATAATAACTATTTGCATTTGCCCATCTGCCATTTTTGTTATGTATTTTAGCGTTAGTGTAAATTAATTATAATAATTAATTTTAAATTGTTAAAAAGTCTTTGTTGCCACTAATTTCTTGTATGACTTCTTTCAAACAGTTAGTTTTGTTTTGAAATGTATGCTTCTTCATTATAAATTCTTATCTTTAATGCTTATGCTAAGTCAAATTGCATGGATATAGAAGTTTTATTTTGTATATTTCTTTTATCATTACATATGAGATGTTACTGCAGAAATATTTTTTATATTTAGTTTTTATTCATGATCTATTTCTTTTTCAATTGTGTTTTATTTACACAATTTAACTCCAATATTCACTTTTGTTAGTATGATACTTTACAGTTTATAGTATAAATTAACATTGTTGTTTTTATATGTAATTTTTTATGTAATTCAGGAATGTATAATTCTAAAGTTCAGCTACAAATTATTTTCTTAAAGAGTACATAAACTGTTTCAGAACATGATGGAATGGATTAACGATAAACAAAGTGGAAATTGTTGATTTGGTCTTAAGGTTGCGAAAAAAATTGGTAAAAATATATTCTTGTATTAATATAATGAACTATAGAAAAATAAAAGTAATAAAGTATTCTTAAAATATTTTTAGTAGTACACGAACTATCAAATAATTTTTAAGATTTTAATAGTTGGTAAACATCGAACTTAAGAGCAATTTATATTTCAGTGATTTAAATTTTTATTTTATAGCATTTAATATGATAATAACTATACATTATAATTGAAAACAATTCTAAAAATTAGCATCTGCTAGTTTAATTTAAAGTTTCTAAAAAGATTATCAAGTAAATCTAGATATAATTGCTTAGCCAATGTATAGAAATGCATTACCATTTGTCTAAGATTTAAGCATAAATGTGAAATTCTTGTAACGAGAAACTTTAAAATATTTTGATAATTCTTATTTTTTTCTTGCTTTTGACATATTAAAATTACTGAAACTTTATAAAGTATTGAATATTCATAAATTTTTTTTTTACCCTCTGTCTCTGTATTTAGCTTGCTGCTGAAAGTGGTAATTTGTCTCTACCTGAAAAGACAATTGAAAAACTTCAATCTCATGTAAATAACATTATACAGACATTGCCAGAAGATTTGCAGAACATTCTGAATTGAAGGGAAAAATATTCTCAGTGACTGGTTTTAGCTTTAT